>CM040243.1:180858230-180930730 GCA_022545495.1 Chrysanthemum lavandulifolium
CTCGGTGATTCATCTTCGAGGATACTCGGTGATGAGGCGAAGAAGAAGTCTCTCCACTCGATGAGGCGGAACTTAAAGGGTGAAGACTAAGTCAAGAAGAAGATGATGGATTCGGTGGTGATGAAAATAACTCACTGAATCCTAAGACTCTCTCCAACTACTTACATCAAGACAAACCAAGTAGAAGATCGAAGGATGTAAAGATCAAGAAAGAGCGGGACAAGGCGGGAAAAGGTTGAATCGAGAAAAGATGAAGTCCTTATCAACCAAAGTCAACCTTCCACGAATGGCAAAAGATCGGTCTCGGTGTCATCACCGAACTTAGGAAAGTAGTCTTGTCTCTTACCTAGAATAGTCTTTATGTGAGACAAAATACATCGATATTTTGTCTTCATATGATGTCGGTTGTCACTTAGGAAAGAGTCAAATATCATACATGTATAAATAGCATAAGAGATGGAGTGAAAAGGTTAAGCTTGTGAATTGTAAAACACACATACACGCAAGCCATCTTTTCACTCCTCCAAATACAACAGTTCTGAGATAGCTCGGTGAGCTCTAAGAGTTGTGCTCGGACTTAGCTGAGCTTAGAGAGGAGTCACCCAACTTTGTCATTTCAATCCCAAGTACTATTCCTCAAGTACTTGGGTAGCGATTCTTTGTTGATTAATTTCTAATAAGAATATGATGTTGAAAATTACTTGGTGTGTTTTCTTATGTTAATTTCACCATAGTTCACTATTAACTTGTTTTATATACTTAAACTGCTTTTAAACAATAGTGAGCGGGAACAACAAGTGGTATCGAGCAAGGCTAATTATAAAACTCGTTTTTAGGCCTCTAAAAGTTTTAAATTAGGATCCTAAATGGTGAAATTGATGTACCCCAACTAGTCAATAAAAGGGTGGAGCTTATTCGGTTGTTGCCCTAGACTTGAAGTTGGCAAATTCAACAAATGGAAAAAGCGAATGCTTTGCTATTTGATTGGGATGGAACCTTATTATATCAAGTGTATAAATGAAGGTCCATTTGTCCCAAAGACGCTCAAGGTTGCCCAAACACAAGCTCGGTGGACCCGGGATGAAAGGAGAGTGGTCAACCAGACCAAAGACTCAAAAGTATCATAATATCTTGTCTTCACGACGATATTATGGAGTGCATATAATTCGTAGTACTGCCTAAGCAAACCTAGGATGACCTAGTTCATAGTCATGAAGGACCATCGATACCAAGGAAAAGCAGGATAATGGACACGAAACTTGAGTATAACACCTTGAGGCTAAGGACTCGAAACTCTCTCTCAAACTTACACGGTACAAAACTCTTTTAAATGAATTGTCAAATGATGGTGTTAAGTTGTCCAAACATGAAATCAATGTTGGTTTTGTCAGCAGTCTCCACGAGAAGTGGTTGAATTTCTCTCGGGGACTTAGGAATGCTATCATATCCAAAATCTTGAGCTTCACGAAATTTATGGGAAATTTGTCTATGAGGAAAATCTCATCAGCAGACGATACCACGACTTAAAGAAGTCTCGGAAGTCAAGAAGTCACGACCACCACCTCATCACCAATATCAACCTTTCTATTCTCACAATGTTGTTCAAGATTTTCGGAAAATTCGATGATGAGCACGATGAGAGATCAAGTGAGGTACCTAAATGACACGAACACCGAATTTCGGAAAGGGCACTCCTTGCTAACTCTCGAAGGTTTATAAAAAAACAAAGGTTTTCGAATGCCAAAGAAAATGAGGAAGCCAATGCTTTAAGTGTCACAAAAGAGGTCATTTTGCAAAAGGCATTTTCAAAACAATTTCGAACCCTCTTATAAACCATCGTGGTCAAATCGGTCCTCGGGCTTTAGCAAATTTCAACCAAAAATCTATCGGTCTCATCAAAATTTTCAATACAAATCAGATCAAAACAAAGCTGTGACTTTGAAGCTAAGTATAAGAAAGTCAAACCTAAGCTTGCATTGCTCGAGGCGGTCCCTCGAAACAACAAAAGTGTTCAATGCATGCGGGTAAAACAAAGGCCTTGTTCTTTGAGACCTTCGATCGGATGAAGAGCCGGTGTCATCGATGATGAAATGGTGCATGTCGGTGCGATGGCCCTCTCGAAGAGGACAAGCTAGCAGTTGGAAAGAATCATGCGAAAACAGGGAATGGGTCAACATCACTATGAAGAAGGTAAACATCTTACTATCTATGGATGATGACTCGATTGGCGCCTTATATGAATTATCTTAATTTTGACCTTAAGTTCGTAGAAGAGCAAAGATTAAATCTCTTTCAAAGTACAACAAGCTAAGTTTTGAATTAAACAAGTGTAGAGATGAGCGCTTATTTTAAAACAAGCCAAGCTTGAGGTCACACCTTGCAAATTCAAAACACCGAACTAGTTAAGAGAAATCGGGCTCTTCAAGATGAACTTAAAAGGAACAAGATATTCTTGATAGTTGAATTGCTAAGAATCCTGGGGTCTTTGATCTTGTGGGTGCCCCAGTAGCAAAAGAGAGTCATAGGTGAAGATCATCTCACGACTCTCGCAACAAAGACCAAAGTTCAAAACCATTTGTGTCGGTGGTATGATTACCAACATGTTGACAACTCAAATTCCAAAGTGGTGGATTGAGCGGGTTAATCCGAGAGTAAGCTTCAAACTTCGATTACGGAAGGATTCTTGAGCACGAGAGCCAAGCTCTTAAGAGCATGCTAGGACTTCACGAGATGACGGTGGTCTTGAACACATCTCCGAGTGCTCAAGCGAGAATCCAAACACCGCTTCCACCCACGAAACCTCTTGGTCTTGATCCAAGCTCGAGCTTACTCCTCTAAAATTCAATCCTCACTCACCAAAGGAAAGGTCCGGACTTGGTAGAACCATCCTACAAAGACAAGCAAAACTAATATAACAAGAGTCTCATCACTCGAGACTTCAACATCCTCTCATCCCCACTGAAGGCGACCAAGTTACGCAGACTCATCGAGCTTGTGAGGAAGGCGGCGAAAAGATGGACTCCATCAAAAAGCCCCGATTCAATCAAGGAAGCTAAGTCGGCCTCATCTAGCTCATTAAAATCAAAACCCACCAACAAACCCAAGCGAAGTGTGGTGTGTCATTACACCACCATACCACCGACAATCGCTATGAGAATCCTTTCTTGCATGATCTCGCAATAAGGATGATCACAAAGCTAGAGACCACTTACGGTATGTAAGCTCGTCAAGAAAGAAAACTACACCAAAGTTGGTCACCAGTATGCTTCATCCTCCAAAACAGCTCTCATGAATAGAGCAAAACCTTTTCCTCTTTGCCCTCACTGTGGGTTTAATGATCATCATCAGGACAACTGTCTCATGAACACATACTGTGATATATGTGGAAATCCAGCTCATGAGACATCCCAACATGACAATGTCATTCATGCAAGGAGAAGCACAAAACAACCCAAAATCACTAAGTCTTCCTCAGTCTCCAAATGCAAAACCTGTGGTAGCACAATGCACACAACAACTGATCATGAGTCAATTGCAAAATTCAAAGAAACCTTGAGACCCAAGCCCACTAGCAAGTGGGTCACTAAGAGAAACTAATTCAGTTTACTACTTGTGCGAGAGACACGCCAGGAGCCTATCGGCATCTAGGCAATGGATGCTCAAGAAGCATGGTGGTGTAAAGGAGTATCTGCACAAGTATGTAAAGGAACCAGACCCAAGGTAGTATTTGGTGATAACTCATCATGTCCCATCAAGGTTATGGTTCGATGGCTGCAATGGAATAGTTTTCTAGAATTGCTTACGTCAATGGTCTCAAATACAATCTCATCGATGTCGATCAACTATGTGATGCTAAGTACATTGTGCAATTTAATGACAAACAAGGTACCATCTTCAATGCCAACAAGGAAGTAGTGTTGATAGCTCCAAGGAGAGATGATGTTTATGTGTTAGACATGTCAACACTCTCTCAAGATGGAACTTGTCTCTTTGCTAAAGCCACTGAAACTATCAATTGGCTATGGCATAAGAGACTCTCACATTTAAACTTCAAAAACCTCAACAACTTGGCAAAACAAAACAAGGTCCTTGGCTTACCATCACTTTGGTTTTGCAAAGATAAACCATGCTCGCTCAGTGAAAAGGTAAAAACCACGAGCATCATTCAAAACCAAACAAAATTTCTCCATCAAAGTCGCCTTCACCTCCTGCACATGGATCTCTTTGGACTGTCGGTCCAGATCAATCCGGCATGAGAAGTATACACTTGTCATTGTTGATGAGTTCTCAAGATACACTTGGGTTTACTTTCTTTCAAAAAGAGTCGAGCAACCGATACAATAATGTCATTTATCAAGAAGATTGAAAACCGAATGGCGTTCTTGTTAAACAAATCGGGATCGACAATGGTACCGAGTTCGAAATCATGAGCTTGAGAGTTTACGTGATGAAAAGGAATTTCTCAAAATTTCTCATCTCCATACACCCCCGAGCAAAATGGGGTTCTTGAAGGAAAAAGAACCCTCATTGAGGTCGCTAGAACCATGTTAATTGGCTCGACCCTCTCCAAGCATTTAATCAAGCGGTCAAAGCGCTGTTACACTCAAAGCAGGTCAATCATTGTCAAAGACATAATAAAACCCCATATGAGATCTTCAAAGGTAGACTTCCTAACATCGACTACTTTCATGTGTTTGGATGTCTGTGTTCATTCATAACCACAAGGATCATCTAGGCAAGTTTGATGCAAAAGTTGATGATGGATACTTGTTGATCCCAATTGAGCAAACGATCTAATATAGAAACCGACTTGAACAAAGAACTTATTAAGTATCACGCGAATTTAATACTTAATCTTAAGAAGAAGAACAATTAACATTCAACACCTCAATATTATTTATTAATACGAATACTCTTACAAGATTAGGGTTTTGCAACCTTGAAGTGTATCGACCTTAGATATAAAACATACGATATCTAACCTAGCCTAGGACCTCCTTTTATAGGCTAAGGAGTCCTATACAATATACAATACGTAACCTACAAGATAAATATCTTTTCCATATTTATCTCGATACAAATAACTAACCGACTATAGAAAACTAGCAAGGCTTACAATGTACTATCACGTTACTTAATACTACTAGCCGTGGTTATCTTCATCGCTGGTTACACTTCTTCCGTCCGTGGTTATCTTCAAGCTTGTCCGTGGTTCCATTACTTAAAGTAATTCATCATACAAGGAACCTAAAACCCAACAATCCTCCCTAAACTTGATAAATTCTAATGTAATTCTCAAGTTTCTTTTAAGCTCAAAACATCCGATGTGGAGGATGTAACCAAACACTTACTTTTAAGTATCTTCTCATACTTCTTCAACAAGTCATAAGCTTGACTATCATAGGACAATAACATCTTGAAACAACCCGACTTCAACATCCGAGCAATTATTCCGGATGATTATTCAATTTAGGATATTCACCTTCTACAAGCATATAAATAATCTGTCTGTAAACAAGCTTAAAACATGAACTCCACAGTTTGATATAAAACCAACGAGTAACTTGACCATTGTAGAGTCCTTGCCATTCGTGTTCATCATGAGTAGGCTCAAATAGAATCTTCAAATTATGATACATCGCCTCTCATGATAATCATCGATGTACTTCACCAAAATTATTCTTGTAAAGTACCCAAAGATTCATCAAATCATCTCTATCAAAATATTGAAGCATTTGAGAAAATTTATTATACTCGTAAACATCATTATTGAGTCTTTGAATTTTCCAAACTCCTTCACCGCCATCTAAAAGATTAAACTCATAAGAAATGATTTGATTCACTTCAAAGAACAACTTTCAACTTCTTAGAATCGATGTCTCCCGATCCTCGATTTTCTTTTTCGCTTACTTTGCATCCATGCATCTTGCTCTTTAATCCACTCTTCCTCCTTTTGAGAATTCATCGGACGTAAATCATCATTATTAATTCTCATACATGTCTCATAGATTTCCACCATTCTTTTAAATGAACAGTACTAAGATTATCGTAAACATATATACCGTAATTCTTGACAATCCTCATCAAAACATTCCTTAACCGAGCAATAGAAGGAGGTTTCTTTCTTACAATTTTCTTCTTTCCTCTACTAACCTTCTTTGCCAACATTCCTTAAGTCTAGCCTTTTCTTCATCATCGAACAAAGCCCATTCTTGTATCAGATATTCATCATTGATCAATTCAAGCTTTAAGATAATTTTGAGATTCATACCATGTAGCTAATATCTTCCGACTAGCTTCTTCTTCATCATTCTTTCTCTTTCCAAAGTCGCTCTATCCTCCTCTTCCATACTTCTAGCAAGCTCTCTATCATAAGCCTCTTGTTCTGCTTTTATTTTTGAACTTCAAGATTACTTTTTGCCTTTTCCAACATTAGATTTGACCATTTTCTTCTTCAAAGGTTCACCAATAACCAAACTTTTACCTTTTGGTTTACCTTTGATTTAGTAGCGAGAGACCAATAGATAAAGCAGTGCAATTATTGATGTAGGTATTGATGATGTTTTGCTCAAATTAATCAATGTGCTTGCAAATTCTTTCTCTACTTCTTTAGGCTTAGATGGTAATTCGTAAAGAGTTGTAACAATAGTAGAAGTAGTTGTGATAGCAGTGGGTATGACAAGATGTAAACAATAGCCAAATCAAACAACATCGCTGGTTACAAAAGTACTAACCGGGTTTCGATATACCATCGCTGGTTGTGTTCTCGTACTATGTCAACATTCCTCAATTCTTCAAGAACAACAAGATTCCCGCCTTTATCGAAACTACAAATTCTTGATCTCCACCACAACATCTTCTTCCATAGTAACACCAATGATACATTCCCACCTCCCTCAAGTCATGCCATCACTCCTCCCCTGCTTGATACATCATCCACATTCGTAGTAGGAGAAGAGTTCACCTTCTTTTCATACGCCTCAAAGCTTTCAAAACAAAGAAGTCCGTGTCTTTTCACTCTTTCCAAAACCAAGACCCGATGCTTTAATCTCCGAATAGTTTTACCTCAAGCACGCTGACCTCCTCAGACTAGAAATCTTATCCTCCATTTTAGAACACCGAACCACAATTCATTTATACGCTCAAGAATATCCTCCCACTTCGACCGTGTTATCCGTCCGAGAGGTGGATCATCGAAAAGCCCTCATGTACATAGTCATCAACCGTCAATTCATTATCGTTCCAATCTATCCTCATCACTTGAGCCGTGTTAATCGCCCGAGCGGTGAATCCTTGGATATAAAAGACATAGCACCGCATCGAGCCCGATCATCTATGTACCTCGTAGTAGCCAGCTGGCTAGGATACCTCCACCGTGGTAAGCTCTAAAGAACTTTCCACATTAGAGTTGCCAAAGGTTGGGTCTTAATGATGTTTCCACTATCCCGACCAAAGATCTAAGCATGGATCAAGAGGGAAGCCCTTCCAATCATGTCACCTCCACACCGTGTGACAGCCTCATTAACCAAACCACTAGCACTAGCCTCGAGGAAGCCGAGTGCCCTCTGTTCTCCTAACCTCATGAACCTCGTAATCGAGAGGAAAATTTAACATGTGAGGAAACAAAGGAACATCCGAATAACAACGCTCGTGGCGGATTCCTCATATATGCAAACACTCTAGGAATCATACGATTTACCTCATACTCTCTAACATGTTCAATAGGATCCTGGATTTGATGTTCCACAAGCAATTGAACAAATCGAGGATACAAATAATACTTTCCCTTCTTCCTAATATTCTGTACTAACCCCTCATAAATCATCCTAGACCAATTAAATTTCCTTCCATCCGACAAACAAATAATAGCAAGAGCAATCTTTGAAGGAAAATCATTAAAGCCTGTGGTCTTATTGCTCATACACATCAACAAAGTGTGAATCAAAACTTCCATTGTGGAGAAAATGATTCTTAAAAATTGTACCTTTTCACCTCAGATGTGTATCCTAATCGCCTAAACCACCCACAATCTCAAAGATCGAAAGATTATCAACACCATCAAGATCATCAAGCCTCAAAACTTCTAATAAGCTCCTCGAAACCGAAATAGCATTCTCATCCACCCTAGTACTAAAACCTCCAACCCATTAACCTCCTCAAGGGTAGCATTCTTCCAAAACTGTCGATATAGGTTTTGAAAATGGTAGGTTCAACCGTTAAAGCAAAGTGAATGGGACTATGAACAAGGAAATCAATCATTTGATGAAACCCTTCAGAGCGAGCATCTTTGGTGAGAATAGCAACAAGATTATGTGAAGTAGAGTACAACTCAGCCATTGTGATGAATGATATGAATTAAGTGGGTTTGTGAAGAAATCAACCAAAGTGATTAGGGTTTAGGATATTTGCAAGTGAAAGTGATCCATCCGTGAGTTTGGGAAGTGATATATATACTTTTGCCAAAGTGTCAAAAACAACCCCTGAAGTATCAAAACAGAGGAACACACTATCCGTTGTTCCACAACACTGTCCGCAGTTGTAACACACTATCCGTGGATACAGATAATCACTCCTTCCAACTGATCAACATTAGAGCAAGTAAATCAATGCCAATTGAAATGGTATCTCACAAGATATGAAGGATTACACAACAATCATCAATAACACAAAACTATACATTTTTTTTTTTTTTTTTTTTACACAAACATAAGTAAAGAAACACACTAGCTCCTTATGCACACACATCCTTCTTTCCCGCAAGACAACACAAAACAAACACAAAGACAAAGATTATGGTTGTCATGGTTAGAAATAGCCGTAAGTGGTTACAAACAACCTATCCGAGGTTAGAACAAGAAAGTCAACATAGTCAACTTCTAGAATATATCTCACCCAATCCCCAAGAACCTCATTAACTTTCCAACCACATTTAACTCCGCCTTTAGTTACTTCAAGAACCCTAATCCTCACTTATAAAAAGCACCCAAATATCATAGAACGCCCAAACCAATCAAGAGAAAAACCCTAATTTCACCAAAATCCCCAATCAATCAAAATGTGGAACCCTAGTTGAACAAACCGTAAGTGGTTGATCTAACCACCACCTCATCCTCTTCATCATCTTCATCATCAAGTGAAGATGGAAACCCATGGCTAACCTATTTGCCTCCACTAGAACCAAGACCAAGAAAATCTCCATTTCTCCCATCATCCAAGATGATAGTGTTGTGGATCCAAGTGATGCTTCGAAGACTCGATGACTCTTCTAAGAAGAGACCTTCAAACTCCAAACCTTCATCTTCTAACCCCAACCAAGACCTCGAGAAGAAACCCACCACCCCTAGTGACAGAGAGGTGGTTCTTGGTCTTAGGGCACCAAATCATGGTGCTTCTTCACATATCGTAACCGTGAAGGGAAAAGGAAAGATGGAGTAAGTTGTCGAATGGTGGTAAGAGAAGATGGAGCACAAGAAGATTATCATATCATCCATCTATCTCGCCACAATCGCCTTCACTTTCTTCGCTTGCATCAATCCATCCTTTCCATTTTGATCCTTAGTCGCTTGTTTGCATATGATAAATGCATATCCAAAGATTCAAACGATATCGCAAGGATAGTAGTAGTAGAAATATTAGAGAAAATCATGTATAGTTGTAGTCGTTATTTAGCACTTGAAGTTTCATTGTGTCGTAAGTCAGAAACTGCTTTTGTTGAATGAACAATGAAATTTCAAGATTTCTTGCATCTCTATAATGATTTAGCATTTTCCCGCACAATGGTTAGAGAAAACACGTAACAACTAGCGTGGATAGACCAACTCTATCGTTGGTTAGAAGCAACACTTATCGCTGGTTAGAAACAACACTATCGCTGGTTATAAAAGAGATAGCAATACTTAAGATTACATAATAACAAATTCCAATACTTTTACAAGCTTGTACAAAACAATTTGAGAAATTTAGAGAATAAGCATTCCAATACTAACAACAAGATACCGAAACCTCCCACATCAAAAGCTTTTGTGAGAAGATCAAGAACATTGAAATCAAGATGGATTTTACCATTTGAATCAACCTTTTCTCATTACAATCTCTAATAAAATGATGTCTTATCTCAATATGTTTAGTTCTAGAATGTAAAACAGATTTTGATAATGCAAATTGTAATCGTTATTATCAATGTAAATCTTAGTATGCATAAAATTATACCCAAAATCCAAAGAATTGATTCTCGAATCCATAGAACTTGACCACAAAGAACTAGCAAAGCAGCCACATATTCAAATTCGCTGTAGAATTTGCCACAATAGTTTGCTTTTACACCGCCAAGAAATTAATCTGCTTCCCAAGAACCGACATCCTCCAAGGGTAGACTTCCTATCCGCACTAGCTCCAAGATAGTCACCGCTGCAGTAGGCCACCAAATCAAAAGGAGAATCCTTAGAGTACCAAAGGCCCAATTTAGGATGACCTTTCAAATACCTAAAGATCCTCTTAACAAAGATTCATGTGTGAGGTATTGGGTGTTACTTGAAATCTTGCACACACACATACCGAGAACATAATGTCCGCCTAGATGCGCCAGATACATCAAAGATCCAATCATGGATCCGTATAACTTCGATCAACTTTGGGACTCCCATCATCCGTAGCATAGGTTTCGAGTCTCCATAGGTGTACTTGCACTTTTACATCTTGAAACCCAAATTTCTTCAACACATCTCGCTACATACTTGTCTTGACTAATGAATATACCATCACCCTTTGTTGAACCTCAGAGTCTCTAAAAGAAAGTGAGTTCTCCCATAGAACTCATCTCGAAACTTATCATGCATAAGTTTCTCAAAATCTCTCAGATAGCTCCTTGTTAGTAGAACCAAAGATGATGTCATCTACATAAACCCGAACCAAGAAATATCATCTTTGTGCTTTCTAATGAACAAAGTTTTATCAATCGCCCTCTTTAAACCCATTGTCCATCAAATAAGTAGATAGGCATTCGTACCATGCCCTAGAGCCCGATGCGCCCATACATAGCCTTCCTCACCTCAGAAACCTTGTCGATGATCAGATCTCAAAACCGTGAGGTTGACAAACATAAACCTCCTCATCAATAGTGCCATATAAAATGCACTTTTAACATCCATCCGATACACAACAAAATTCTTGAATGAAGCATAAGCCAAAAACAATCTTATAGCCTCTATCCTTGCAACTGGTGCAAATATTTCATCATAGTCCAAACCTTCGCTTGTGTGTATCCTTGAGCAACCAATCTTGACTTGTTCCTCACTACAATTCCTCTTTCATCCCTTTTGTTTCGAATACCCATTTAGTTCCAATAGCCCTCTTCCCATTTGAAGATCAACCAATGTCCAAACCTCTTGAAGTTTGAACCAAGAAGCTCCTCTTGCATTGATTCTACCCATCCTTCTTCTCGTTAAAGCTTCTTCTATTCTCTTGGGCTCCTTTTGAGACAGAAAACAAGCAAACAAGCAATTTTGCGATCTTTATGACTGCTTTTTTGTGAAGAGATCTTGCAAAGAACCCATGTTCGTGAAAGGGTTCTCAATTCTTTACCCCGCTTCTTGTTTGAACCGGAGTATTCAAATTTCCAAGAATCTGCTCCTTGGGATGAATTTTGTGAATTCGTAGAGGTAATTGACTTTCATTTATAACAAAGGTCCAAATTAGTCAAATTAGCATTGAAGAAATCATCCATGTCTTCATCATCGTAGGAGTATCCATCTCTATTAATTCGTGCATATCGTGATCATGTGGATACTCCTCATTGCCAAATAGTGGCTTTGGATAAGGTCCAAAGAAAGTACTATCATCGCTGCTTGTAGCCGAATTGCACTTGAACTATCGGTGGTAGAAGATGGCTTGTCAAGATTTACGATGGCCTATCAAGACTTACAAGAGGCTTAGCAAGCTTTTGCGCATCGCTTTTTCTTCTTTTCAATTTCTTCTACCGACACCGAGTTATCTTGCACCAACTCATCTTTATCTTGATGATGATCAACTTTGCCTCCAAGATATGTATATCATCATCGTAGGACCTTGCTTGTGAATGATGGGAGGAACAGAACCGCTTTTCCACTTTTCAACCAAATAGAACTCGTTGGAGAATCGCCTTCCTTTGAAGATTTATCTACTTCGTAATCCTTTTGTATACCGCATCAAGATTAGTGGAAGTTCCCGCAATGATAGGCTCATAATTCATAGATTTGGTTAGCATATCAATGTTAAACAACCATCCGGTCCTTTGGTCTCAACACTAGGAGTCTTTTCACCGAATTGAACATGTAGGTTCTCTTCAACAATTCTAGTCCTCCTATTGTATACTCTAAAGGCTTTACTATTAGTGGAATAGCCTAAAAGTATCCATCATCCGCTTTCTCTTGAAACTTGCCTAGGTAGTCTATGGTATTCAAAATGGTAACAGACACCCAAAAGGTTTTAGGAATGCAATCATTGGCTTCCTACCATGTAACAACTCATAGGGGTCTTGTTATGAGGCTTCACTACCTTACTGCTTTGCACATAACATGCAATTCCTACACTTTCAAATTTCAAAAGGTAGTTGGTAATTTAGACTCGACAACATAGTCCTAGCACCTCAATTAGTGTTCTATTTTTCCTCTCACCACACCATTCTCGTTGTGGTGTTCTAGCAACACTAAACTGCCTTTCAATACCTTTAGCTACACGTAACCGATTCATCACATTATTCTTAAACTCGGCCCATTATCACATCTCGATGACTTTGACCTTATGACTTACTAGATTTTCTATCTTAGTAATGAAATTCTTAAGAATCTCACTAGTCTCACTCTTAGTAGCCAAAAAGTATACCCAAGAAAATCTACTATAATCATCATGATAACTAGGCAATATCGCTTATGGTTCAAGCTTCTAACAAAGGTTGGTCCAAATAAGTCCATATGAAGCATAAACAAAGGTTGTGTTATGGTGTTTACGCTTTGGTCTTACAAGAGGCTCTATGTTGTTTTCCTTTTGACAGCCACACACAGCTCCTTACACTCAAAACCTTTGAAGGTAACCTCTCACTAAGTTTCCTTTACCGCTTTATTGATTGTTTTGTAATTTAGATGACCTAGCCTTCTATGCCACAATATTGACTCATCAATGATGCTTTAGCAAACAAACATAAGGACCTATTAGGAAGAACATTTTTAAGATCAAAACAAGATATATTTTCCTTCCTAGGTACCCTAAGTTGTATAAACTTCTCATCGTGCATCTTAAACTCGTGAGATAACACCACACACTCGCTTCCCAAAAAGTACCCGCTTTTTCTTATCACACATTTGAGAAACACCGAATAAGTTGTACTTTAGTCCCTGTACTAAATAGACCTTTTCAAAGTCTAGCTTCCTGCTCGATTGTGCCTCGCCAAGTATCTTTCCTCCCTTGGATCATTGCCAAATGCCACATATCCTCCATCATAAGCTTCAAAATCTTCCAAATTGCTTCCATCCCAAGTCATGTGCCCAGAGCAACCACTATCAAATACTCCTTTATCTTTTAGCTCGCTTTGAAGATTGCCCCGCACATAAGATTTCAAAGATTAGTTCTTCTTGTGGACCCAAGTCAAGATCGACTGGTCTCGCCTCGCATCAAAATATTCAAATTTTGTTAGGTCCATTGATGCACAGCTGACATATGGTAAAACCTTTGTCTTAGGCTTCCATTGCCAACTTGTCGAGGCCTTAACAAAGATAAAATGATTTCCAACCACCGTATCGCTTATCACCTTTGGAATTTTTAAAACTTCTTTTGAATCACAGGTGATTTTTGGCTTATCGCTGGTTTGACACCGCTTATCCGAGTTTACATTTTGCTTAGCCGTGGTTGGAATCCATTTTGTGAAGCAAAGACAATAGATTTTGTATTCCCATTCCTCATCAAGACCGCTCTTGGAATCATGTTATCGTTAGGATGAGGGTGTGTTTTATTTGAAAAGTTTTTATGATTTACCCTCCTCCAATGATTCCAAACTTGTGGTCTGCTTTTATTACAATTCCTCCAGAAATGTTCAAAACTACCACACACAAAACAAGCCTTGTTAACACATTGAAACTCATCACCTAGTCTCGTTAGAAATTAGACCATTTAAGCTTCTTTGATTTCCCTAGGTTTAAATTGTTTCATCTGCTCCTAGGAATTTCTCCAGACTCTACAACTTTCTTGGTAACTTTAGCTCCAAATCTAGGTACAGGTTTGACTTGTTTAGAATCAACTTTCTTAATGTGCTCTATCTTTTCGCACTTAGTTGATTCAAGATTAACATCCTCGTAATCGATTCCCAATCTTCAATTATGGGAGCACCAGATAACTTATCGAACTTATCTTAGGTAATTCATTTTATTTACTTCTTCAACAGTTTATTAAAACCGAATTCACTACTAAATGACAGCTTCTTTAACCGGTGGTGCATGTTTCATTAAAGGGGTGGTGGCATATCATTGTATCCTATACCAAGCACCATCTCTAAGCGCTTTTGGCCAATTGGTTTCAGACAAGATCGAAGCATATTGTAATTTAGCAACCCTAACAATATGTTTTTCTTTTTCCTCTAGGGCTCGAGCTTTTACACTTTCTCGCTCGCTAGTTTATCTTTAAGCATTTTAATCTCTCTGCTTTTAAGATCAATTTCGCCACCTAGTATATTGATCTTTTCTACATACTCAAATTCACATTTAATACGTAATTTTAGCCTCTCTCCATACCCTCTAAGCCAACTCTATATCCTAAGTTATCTAGAGTCAATCTATCTACTTTTTCTCATACTCTCGGATAGCCTTTGAGACTCTAAGTTTTCGTAACATGATTTAAAAGAACAAGTAGATGCTTTAGAATCATTAGATACCTCGTAATCGAACCGTAAGATGAAGCATAGGCCATTAGAGCAAAGTTATGCTCTTTGAAGCTTCACTAGCAAGAAAAGTCGATTTGGACCTTCTTCAACTGATCACCCAATCATAATCACCAAGTCCATCCCGAGCAACCAAAGTCAAGTCGGCTCTTCGCTTGTCTTCTTAATGCCCTCAAGTCTTTTAGAGCTCGACATTCCCTAGCAAAATGACCTTTCTTCTTGCGCTAAAGCACTCCATCTTGCTTTTGTCGAATCCACTCTCCTTTGACCATCATACCTAACATGTCTTCCAGTCCTCCTCGAAACTTCCTTGCTTGGAGAGTCAAGATTGCCATTTGCCATTGAAGATTAATTTCATCAAGATCATCGTGATCAATTTGATCTAGATCTTGATTCAAAACATCAACACTAGTAGTTAAATCGATGAAAAGCACAAATTGCACCATCACCGACATTATCACTAACAAAGGGTATTGTTTGCAATAGCCGTGGTTATACCATAGGCGCAAGAAGGATACATCTTGTGAGCTTTTGTGATTTGTGGATACAAAAGCAATGTTTTGATTAGAAGAAGACTAATTAGTAAAGGTATTCTCGCACTCATAGACCTTCAAGTTGTTGAAGAGATTGTCTAGAGTCATTGTAGGAAAGTCCGTCATGTTTCTCCACACAATGGTATGAATAGCCCAATCGATGATAAACTCCTTATGAACTTCAAATTAATGTCTTCTTGAAGGAACTTGTAACCCACCGCCTTCATTGATCGATGAGTTTTGAAGCCTATTGTATGTGCCATCAATCTTTTCTCCACTTTGAGCAAAGAAGGTGTCAAACCGATGCTTAAGCATGTTCATCCTAGACTTCTTTGTAGCTTCATTACCAAAGAAACCTTAATTCAAGAGCATCCAATAGTTCTTTAGTCGACTCATACCGATCAAAGTCTAATGCATACTCATTAGGTATTCCCATGGAGAGAATACTTGTGAGCCTTAATCTCCATCTTCCTCTTAGCTTTATCAGTTCACTTATAATAGCAATCTCCTTACCATCATCACCCTTCAAAGGAAGAGAGTCTCCTTTTCAACAACATCCCATAGAGCATAATCAATCATGCGAATGTATTGCCTCATTCGCATCCTCCGATTTGATATTCACCATGTTTGAGCATGGGAACCTTAGAAGCAGCCACCATGTGAGTTTCTTCGACATCTTAACTTTCTTGAGTACAAATTAATGACTTCTTCTTGTTATCAGCTTCTAGATCACAAGCTCGATACCACTTGTTGATCCCAATTGAGCAAACGATCTAATATAGAAACCGACTTGTAACAAAGAACTTATCAAGTATTACGCGAATTTAACACTTGATCTTAAGAAGAAGAACAATTAACAATCAACACCTCAATATTATTTATTAATACGAATACTCTTACAAGATTAGGGTTTTGCAACCTTGAAGTGTATCGACCTTAGATATAAAACATACGATATCTAACCTAGCCTAGGACCTCCTTTTATAGGCTAAGGAGTCCTATACAATATACAATACGTAACCTACAAGATAAATATCTTTCCATATTTATCCGATACAAATAACTAACCGACTATAGAAAACTAGCAAGGCTTACAATGTACTATCACGTTACTTAATACTACTAGCCGTGGTTATCTTCATCGCTGGTTACACTTCTTCCGTCCGTGGTTATCTTCAAGCTTGTCCGTGGTTCCATTACTTAAAGTAATTCATCATACAAGGAACCTAAAACCCAACATC
Organism: Chrysanthemum lavandulifolium; assembly: GCA_022545495.1. Lineage (NCBI taxonomy): Eukaryota > Viridiplantae > Streptophyta > Magnoliopsida > Asterales > Asteraceae > Chrysanthemum > Chrysanthemum lavandulifolium. The sequence goes on from CM040243.1 coordinate 180,874,907, forward strand.
ATCACTCATTCTACCATTCGGAGTGTGAAAGTTCTACCGTGGGTTTCAAATGTCATCCCTAAAGTAAACATTATGCTCCCTATCATTAGTGTAAAGCCTAAGTTTCGTAACTAGTCTTCCTATTCGTTTAGCATAAGTTCTTTTGGGAACATTCTTCTTAACAGGCTTAACAATCTCATTCTTAGAAACACAATCATCATGAATATTAGTTAAATATTTCTTGCAAGTTAAACAAAGAGATTCAACACATTCATTAGACTTAGCAAGTTTCATAGGTTCATTACATTCAGATGAAATGTATTTCTTATTACAAAGCGGTAAACTCCTAGGGTGTTCTTCTACTTTATTCTCTTTATTCAAGCGACTACTCTTAGAGGCAAGTGAGACTCTATTGTTCCTTGTATTGCTCTTAGGCTTTAGTCTGCTGCTCCTAGAGGTGCTTCCTAGTCCTGTAGAAGGTAAGGCACATTCATTAGGATTCACAATTTTATCTAGAGAGGTGGTTTCAGCTTTCCTAGTCTCTTTGGAGTGCTTTTCTAAACTTATGTCGTTTGTTCCATATGGTTTAGATGTGGAGGCAGACGCATTAGTGGTACTCATCTTAAAAGGCCAAAGCTAAAACTTTTGGTTTCACTAGAACCGCTTTTCCTTTTTCAACATTTTGTTTAGGCAAGGCATGTGGATTGACTAATTTGGATAAATCATTTTTCTCATTGACTTTTGGAGGAGGCATAAAAGACATTTTGGTTTTAAAACCGGTTTGGGAACATTTGCTTTCTCCTCGGTCAATGGTTTTGAAATCTTAGTATCCATCGCTTTCCTTTTGACATTCCAATGAGCCCTCAAAAGATCATTTTCGCTTTCATGTCATTGTAGGCACGCTCATCTGACAGTTTGTCATACTTGCATTCCTTAGTTTTTCGATCAAGTTGTTTAAAATATGAGACATTTTCTTTTCAAGTTTCTCAAGTGCTTTTTCATATTTTGAAACAATTTTGGAGGTCTCGACCGAGTCTTTCATGATCTTCAACATAATATGTTTGTAAAATAATGGACATAATATCGGTAGTCGAACATCTTGAAGAGAGTCATTTAAATTTTTCAAAATTTGATGTGTTCGACACGGTCATTAGCTTGCTTTACCGGGGATTTATGGTCCTCGACAAAGTCACCGTTTCTTTCAAAAACGCTTGTTCAAAATGAATTACCCTTGAGTTGATGTTATTCAATGAGGGCAATTTGAGTTTCAAAATACTTTTTATTTTCATTATCAAAACTATTAAACCAAATGTTTGTTGTAATATTGGTTTTAGTTTTAACGATGTCTTGAAGATCCATAATTCTAGTTTTCACATTTTCTAAAATACTTCTCGCATCACTTGTGTTAAAAGGATTGTTTGAAGACATTTGTTCAATGTTTGAAAGAGAATTTGAGACAACAACTGGTTTTGAAAGCAGTTTTGAAACAGTGTTGACTCTTTGTTTGAAACACTTGGTGTGATGGAAAACTTTGACTTTTCTTTTGATTAACAAAAGTAATTCCAAAATTTTTGTTCCATTTGTTATAGTTGATTGGTTTGATTTCGGATGTTTTGTTTCATTCTTTCTACTCTCCTTAGATAGTTCTAACGTTTCAAGAGAATCACGAACAATAATCGGTTCATGTAAAACATTTCCATTGTTTAACACATTCGAGGTTTCGAGCTTTCTTAAGGAACGAAGAGGGTCGTTACCAAGTGCCATTCTATGATTAGTATGAAAACGCGGTTTACTTGATTAGAAAGCATCTTGTTTGTTTGAGCAGAATGACCCGTTGTAAGAAGCAAATTTTCCAAATTTTGGATTTTTTCATTTTTATCAAGAATTTCATCAAGAAGAGAATCTTCTCATTTTGAAAAATCGATAATCAACCGCTTCTTCTCTTTTCAAGATTAGAAAACATTTCTTTTGTTTAGAAAGTTGGTCATTTAAATCGAAATTTCCTTGTTTAAAGATTTAATTTTCAAATTCAAATTCACATCAAGTGTGTTATATTTGATTTGCAATAGTTGTTCTTTAGAAACCAAATTTCGATAACCAATTTCTAATTCGATTCTTTGTTTTATGAAATTCAAAGGCTTTTGCATTCTCCTTGTAACTCTCAAGCTCATCGGTCAATTTAGCATTCGCGCCTTAACTTCGCGATTGACCGTTCTAACTTTCTCGATTTCAATACCACGCTTATTGATTAATGATTCAAAATAAGCACGTGTTTCCTCATCGGTCTCGGTATTTTTGCCACGGTCTCCACTAGGATCCACATCCGAGTCTCGAGTTAGTATTGCTACAACTTGAATTGTCCGGTATGTATCATAAGTAGGTGCCGATGTCACAAAATGTTGTTCATCATGAGTAAACACATCAAATATGACATTGTTATAGCAAGGATCGGTGATTGGTACCTCGAGATCTTGCATTGGCGTCATAGGCAGGGAGGTGCGTCGAGTCGATGTCGTACTTAGTCTCTTGAAGATTTGCCATGAAGATGCGGTTTGCATTGATTTCCTCGAGGTCTTCCAAATCATCCATAATAGCCATAAAGTCATGTTCCTCGAGACTCAATTGAAGTCCAGATTGTTCCTTTTGTACCAACATGATAGCTTTACAAGATACGCAAGATCCTTCTTTTTCGGCTTAGTTGGACAATTCCTTGCCATGTGACCTACTCCTTGACAGTTATAACACTTAACCCGATTACCACGATTTACATTTCCATAATTCCCAATGACTAGAGCTGCAACATTCCATTCGATTACCCACTACTCTATTCCCAACATTCGACCAATATGATTTCCAACATTCGACCCAACTGGTTACCCCGATTCGAACCGCTGATTACCCATCCGAAATCCAAGAGCATATCCACATGGGTTTGCAATAACTCAACCATTTGTCCTTGATGACCCATGTTCACACCCTACATGCAATTTACATTGCTAGTGTTTGATGAAATCCTTTAGTTGTTGTTAGTTGGTGTGGAATAGCGACTTCAATGCTTTACCCAAAATGCAAATGCATGTAGCAAAGCTTGTTCTTGTTCAATTTCAAGATCATTGATTCCTTGTTCTGGTAATGTTGTTGTTCGGTGGATAGATTTGTTGTTGAGGGTATGACTTGTTGTTGTGGAATGTATTCTTTGCAAGTTGTTGTTAGTGGAAGATGATGAAGCTTGTTGTTGTGTATTCACCGGAGTTTGAGTCTTTGCAATGAGTGCCAATGGATCATGATTCTTTGCTAATCTTTCTTTCCCGACTTCATTCACTTCATTTTGGTTTTGTTTGAAAAATCGTTGAGTTGATCAAAGTTCACTTGATGTAAGTCCTTTGTTTGGTTGACAATAGTGACATATCGTCCCCATTCTTTTGGTAGATTGTTCGGGAACTTGATGTTGCTCACGATAGTTACGGGTGTCAACTTGTTTCGATCGACTCATTCATTAAAGTGCGAGAACCTTCCATAGTAGGATTCAATGGATTCTCCCGAGTAGATGTAAACTTCTCCCATGCGGTTAGCGACTTGTTCTCCGTATCTTGTTGACCAATTTCGGTTCCATGACAAAGCCGTCTAACACGTTCCCACATATCGAAAGCGGTTTCTGGCTGTCTCTGACAAAGATGTCTCTTGGTAAACCAAGTTGGACAATATGAATTGCCATGTCATCTGGTTCGACTTGTTTCGATCCTCTTCAAAGTATTCGATTCCTTTTGAACACGAAAAGATGGTGGGATGGGAGGTGTTGCATCAGCATTTCCAGGGTCTTGGACTTGTCGAGGTATGAAGGATCCATTCGTAATGGATTGAATTTCTTGAGGGGGAGAAGAAGTATGATAATTCTACATGTTGAGGTATATCTGAGAATAAATGGTCAAACGGCTCCTAACTCATGTAAGAACCGAGCTTCTTCTTATCGGATCATCTTTACATGGAGTTTCTTCTAAGAGCCGTTGGTTGACATCTTCACTCGGATTGATGAGTTTATCGACAAAGTGCTTCCGGTTAATGCTTCACGTATACATCAACATGATGATTCCGAACAATCTCTCTATTCTTGTTTGATGTGATTGGTAGTTTGGTGTTAACATCTTGTGTGTTCATTGCGGCCCGATTGTTTGATTTCCTTGATGAACATCTTTCCGTTCTTGTTTGATTGGGAGGGATTTTAGTTAAGGGATTTGCAAGATGTAAGTTAATTGGGATGCTTTTGGTAGGATGCTTTTGGTGTGAGTTGAAGATGTTAACTAGCTATTCCCCAACCGGACAATCTTGAAGAAGGTCGAGTCTACGATCGATTCTACATTTTCTGCTATATGTTAGAAGACTAAAGACGAGTTGCATTTGATTATCTAAAGACTTCTTCTTAATTCAAGCATTCATCATAAAGATTGTCGGTTTAGGGGAGAGCACTAATTGAGGGAGAGTTAAAAGCCAAATTTAATCCCCAACTAGACTTGCTCACATTCAATTTCAGCATGTTGATTCCCACAATATTACAAATGTTCTTAAATTTCTAGTATACGGACTTACAATGAGTTCTTGATTACAAGTGTCAAAACCAAAGAAGGGGAAGGAGACACACATCTAAACACAAAGTGAGTAAACTTGATGAACTTAATTCTTCTAAGTGATTGAAGATATCCCGGAAGACAAATGTTATTACATGAGAGAAACTCAAGGTTTGACTCATGGCGAGTAAACTTGATGAACTTAATACTTCTAAGTGATTGAAGATATCCGGAAAACAAATGTCATGACCGCAGAGAAACTCAAGGTTTTACTCATCAAGTCTTTTAGTGTTATTATTCCAACGGCGTGGGAAGTGATGTAAGAAAGTTTTGAAGATAAAAAGAGGTACACAAGTGTGTGATGATTTCGATGTTATCGCAATCATCGGGGAGAGAAAATTGTGTACATTGGGGCGCCAATTGTTTCACTTGAGGGCTTAATCGGTGGTTCGAGATATAATCACTTATTCCGGTGTTGACATCCGCAGAGATTGTCACCGCGAGATAATCGATGATTCGGCATGCTTCTTCAATGTTATCGGTTATTCTCTCTTTGGGCATTCGGTGCCGGGCTCTTGAGCTTCATACACTTTCTTGGGGAGAGAAAAGTATACATCGGGGTTATTCTTTGGCTATTGGACTTAATCTGCTACTTTGATGGTATAAGTTTCTTTGTCGTTGGGTAAATGTGTATTCGGGTTCGTGAGCTCTAGTCTAAGAGATTGACTGCATCAATTCAACTACTCGGGGGAAGTGGTCTCTTGACACCTTTTGGAATGGATTGCTTCAGACTTTAGTGGTTATGAAATTTGAGAAGATTATTTATGAGTGGGATGATACGTTGCTGTTCTTGTTGATGATATAACCCCGAATGAAGAATCTCGATTATCGTTCTTAAAAAGGAGCAGTGGGATTTATGATAATGGTGTGCATCTCTGCACCGGCTAAAACAAGCTTGAAATAGAGCTTGAATCGCTCATCTAATGGATTTTCGGTTTGGGGAATCGCAAAGTCTCTCTTTCTCAAAGGCTCATGTTCTATCTTCTATTCTAGAGCCTCGGAAGCTTTGGTGGTGAATGTTTAAGAGATGATGACTTCTATCTTCTACAATGGGGCTGCTCGATATCCTTATCTCGATACTCGTATCATCATCTTCTTTAACTATATCATCTTCTCTATCTTTGTATATATTTATTAAAAACCAAATAAAAAAATATAAAACTAGCAAAACAAAATAGAAAAATATAAAACCTTCAAAAACCCATAAAAATCAGAAAATTTGAAAAAGACAAAAAATATGTTTTCTCAAGACATGTCTTCTGGTATCGATAACATCTGCGGTCTTAGAAATGTCATTCATTAATGGCACGGGACCATAGATGAAGTTCGAGCAGGAGGTGTAAATATTCTTTTTCCAAAACATGTCTAAAAAAAATGGCTTGCAGTTACTTCTGACTGTAACCCGTGCTTAAACTATGGTTTGCTATTATTTCAGATAGCAACCCGCTCTTAAAGAAAGGAAAGTGCTGCGCTTAACCAATTTTCATAATATTTCGTGCACTTATCCTAAAAACAAAATGAGGAAAGTATGTCGAAGGACTGCTGTTCCTACTCAAATATTTTTCCGTCTAAAATTATTCAGAAAAATATTTGTTTTAACAAAATGGTGATAAATGAGTTGCTTTAAAAATCAATCAGTTTCAGAGTTTTTGGAAAAATTGAAAACTCAATCAATGATTTCAGCGCTTTTAAACTTTTTAGTAAAATAAGTCATTGATTGAGGGGGAGAATGTTTTCAAATCTGTATCATCTAACGAGATTATCTAATTATCCTAAATACTTAAATGTTAAACATGTTAACCTACGTTGAAGGACTAGGTGCCTAGGATATGATTGTTAGGATTAGATGATTAGAGTTTGATAAACACATTATTCCCATACCTTATATTGATCTGATTGATATATTGGTTAGACTTTTATTAGTCGATTGTTGTTTGGGTGATATCGACCACCATATATCTATATGTGTGTCCACTAACGTATGCGGTATATTGGTATATAAGAATGTTCCCGATCCGGATCCCACATAATATGATGATTGGATGCGAAAGGAAAGGGTGACTATATCTTGGGTTGACAAATGAAGAAACGGAGCTTAATTGGACTTCTATGAAGAGTTGGCATAAATGCAACGTAAGAGGTCTCATTGCATCAGCAGATGGTTTTTCTTCAAGTTGTTGCACTACCGCAACGCATGCCAGCGTCCTCTTCCTGCCATACCATGTTTTTCAAATAAAATTGTGACAAAGCCTCTTGCTTTTGCACAATGTAGACGTCCATAGATCCATTCACATCCGCAAGGTCATACATTCATCGAACATCATTGTCTGTGTGCAACAATGTTAAACCATCTTCGAGTGCCTTGTTTGGTGCACCATAATATAAAGCCCATTTTTCCCCTCCAATATCGTTGAAAACATGATCAAGCACCACGGTAAATGCACCCTGGTGGAGCTAAAACACCGACATCGACAAAGCGACCACCTACATAGTGGAGTGGTGAAATTCAAATTTCCGATGTGGTGAACTTTAAATATGACTTCTTTGGTTTCCGCCATGTCCTATAAAACAAAAACCCTAATAACAATTAGAATCAACCACTATACTTTAAGGGGTATACTGACCATACCTATAAAACATTAACACCCTAACAACAATTTCAATAACTTTGAATTAAATAAAAATTTACTAATAGAATATAAAATATTAAGATGCACAGTTATTTATATTCATGTATAAATATATGAACGAATAAGGTAACAAAGTACATACGGGAGAGTACAACAAACTTGGATTTATTTCTAAAAAAAATAAGAAAAAGACAATGATTTTTTCTATTTGGAATCTTTGATGAAAGTGACCTAGGGTATAAGAAGGAATTTGGGGATGTTGATTGTTGGGACCATAAGGATAACTGATGTATGGTTGGTACCATAAAAGGATAAGTGGTGTGTTGGGTAAAAAAGGTTTAAGTATTTATCATTCTAGGTCCCTCACGTATCTTACGGGTGTCACACTAATGACTAAAAAATGCTAGTTCATTTTAGGACTGCTAGTGCTGTAGACAATATATCATATAAACGTGTTGTTACTACATGTTATCTAAGGTTTCAGAATAAAGACTTAAAATTTTTATTACATGTTAGTACTGCTAGTGCTGAAGACCAAATAATATAAACGTGTTGTTACTACATGTTTTCTAAGGTTACTTCTGCTATAACACTGTTGGCTGACCTTTTATTTGACTACTCACAACTTAATTGAATAGCTTAGAAAGAGTGTGTGTTACTCTTCAATTAAATTGTCCAACCAACTAGTATGGCACAACATTCAAGTATAATAAATGAAGCGACAAAATACATATGGTTATGCTAGTAGACGTTCTTATATAACCCGTGAATGCTATTCTTTTCTTTATAACATCAAACCGGTTGAAAAAATGTTGTGCATTGGGTGCTGGTTGGAAAGAGAAAACAAGGTTGGATGTTGCAGCATCTTCTATAGGTGGTGGTTCAGTGAGTAAAGAGGTAGAACTAAGACTACAACAACACCTAATGAAATGCATGATTCCATGTTTACCGAACCCAGTGACATTAGTGATGAAGAAACCCAACCACTTGCACGTCGAATAACAAGTGAACCACCTAAAAATGATCGACCAAGTGAACAAGCTGCAATTGATACACCTAGGAAATGACATGCGAGTCATTGAACAAGTGAGCTACCACCTATTCTCATTATGTTGTATTTCATAATATATGTAGACTAAATTGTATAAGGTATTTGTTATGTTATTACAGTGCAAGCACCTATTTAGTTAGCAAATAATGGAGTAAATCCAAACACTTGATAAACAAGATGCAAACTATATAATCAAGCTGCAAAACTATCAAATACATTTTTTTTAGTGTTATTTTTTGAAGTCAAAGTGGGTAAATACAAAAAAGGCTGGATAAAGCACTAAACCAGGAAGAGATAGTTACCATGCATGTGGCCAAAACATAGTTGAACACGTATACACCTATAAAAAAATGCTGACTATTGAAAGGCAAAAAAAATGTATCTACAGACCCCCAACAAATAACGTTGCCATATAGGGGTGCAAGCCAAAAATAGATATACCCCAACAAGGTTGCCATGATATACATCATAGTATAAAGCATTCATACACAATATGCCGTAAAAGAACATCGAACGTACATAAAAAAACAGGTGCATACTACGATTACCCCAAACCAGATGGTTACACAAAAACATCGCATCTTAATTTTATGTATTTGTTGAACATTTTTTTTGGTAATCATAAGAAGCACCAACAAAAAAATATTGAACAATTACATAACGTTGCCTTACAAAAAAGGCTACACTAGACAAAAAAATTTGAGTTTAAAGTTATTTTAACACAACAGTTTCTAAACGTTATGGACAACATGAGCATGCTGCATAAAAATACCTACACTCCAACCTTCCGTTCCTTAAAAACCAAGTTGATTTTAATCCCGCACCTCCTCGACGGCAATCTCTTGTTAGAGCCTTGAAATGCCTTGACATCTTGAACTTCCGTAAACCCACTCTTGGTGTTTGAAAGCAGTGCCTCCTTGCATAAGGTTTTCTTGAAACCTTATGACCAGACCTGTCCTTGACACTAGTCCCTACTTCTTGTGGAACGGAAGAACTAGAAGACCCAACATCCATTGATACGGACCCAAAAAACCCCCCCATAGTACAATTCATCATCACTTAGCCCAATGTTACCATGAACACTTTCGCTATGCAAAAACTCCATGAAAAGATTCTTTCCTTAAAATTCAATTCCTTTACTTCTAGTTTGGAATGGAGGGCTTGTTAGGGGAGGTGAAAGCCTTTCTTCCTTCTCCTATGCAACAATATCAGAGGCAGATTTAGAAGTAGCAATTTCCACAAGTTTATCATGTATCGCTATCTTTGCATGCATTTGCTCATCAAGAAGATTAAAAATTAGGTTATGATAATAGAAACATGAAAAGTTATCAGGTTCATGTGCAATGTACAAGCCGATTAACCCGTATTCCTCGGCAAGTTCATACATCATTTTAATATCATTATCGCATTCAACAATTTTCTAACCAGTTGAAAGAGCAAATCTTGGCCTACAAAAATACAAAGCCTGTATCTCACACTCAAACTTGTAGGCCAAAAAGTCAAGCATTTGATTAAAGTTCATCCTTGTGGACTTACTAAACGTATGCACAAGGGTTCGCCCATATGCATAACTTAATTTGGGAAACCAAATGAACTCACCATCATAGTGAATCTTAAATACATGATACGTAGCTACATAGCATGTAGTAGTCCTGTAATAAAGGTATATAAATGTATAACAATGAGATTAGCAAGTATGGATAAAAACCTAGTGAGGGCAAGTGACAATCACGAAAGGTAATGGCATGCATACCTTGGCTTGAAATCAAATAAGGCAACTGGAGGCTTAGAAACATTTTTTGATGAAAGAGATGGTTGGGAGATAGGCATCATGACTTGTGTCCAAATGTGATCTAGATGAAGATTTACTATACATTAGGAAAGGTAGTATTATTATTTTACTATTAATAATGTACTTATATATTATATGAAAATTATGATCCATTTATTTTAATATGGAAATAGTAACAGGGAAAATTTTTGGTTAATTTGTTTTACGTTTTATGTGTAGTGTGTTTGTGTAATGATATGGGATTAATGAGTTGACAAACCTATCGTGGCCCCTTTTTACTTTTTGTGGAATGGACGGCCAAGTGTCTATTTTGATTAAATGGACGTCCAAATGAAGAATAAATGAACTAGAGTTGTGGAGTTTTAAAAAGAAAGAATAGCTTTACTGTTCAACAAATTTAGATGTAAATTGTGTAAATACTTTTACGTCGTGTTTCCCATTCTTGTTTTTTGAATGAATGTTACACGTACTCAAGGTTGCTGCATGCAAGGCATTGTATCATTATTTGTTTATGTATGCATGTTATAAGCGTCTTTAATGTAGTAAATACTTGTTATGAATCCATGGTCTAGTCATGAATGGCTTATGTGTGAATGAATATATCAATAGATGGTGCATGATAAAACAATGAAAGTTCTGTTGGAGATAAGTTAAAAACTGTTAGTAAAAACGATAAAATCTATGTATATAAAAAAACTGAATCATCTTCTCGCGATATGCTAGCGAGATGTCAGCAGGATTATCAACTTGCAACGATAGACCATGTGCCAATTGATATAAAAATATACAAACCTACACACCACAATCACCAAAAATCCCCCCTTGATTAGGAACGTTTTCGGCTAACCTAAATGAAATCTTATAGTCATTCGGATGTACTCCAGTCTTATCAAAATCATTTGCTTGCTCTAGAACAACTGGTAGTTTGGCCTGTAGAATAACATAAATTGTTAAAATAAATAGATGGCTGATCTTGTTAGAGGTTTGTCAAAAAATGTTACTATTATATAATCGAAATACCCACGTTTGTGACCAAATTATTCATGAAATAATGTTGTTTGTTCAAGCCGGATTAAATAGTATATGTAGTATACTGTTGTTAATTATATATGTGTTCAAAAGTATTATATGTTTCTTATTCTTCATTCGCATACAAGGTTATAACATTTGACATGTGATTCGATATATGTTTAAGCATTATAGACTTCATTTCAATACATTCAAGGATAACAAAATTCAGCCACCAAGCAACGACATTCATGAAGATACCAAAACACAAAATATGACAATGATAGAACGTGAGAGAGAGCACATAACAAGATAGGAGTAGAGGTTTAATAATTTTTGCGCATCTTTGCCAGAAAGGAGATTTTCTTGAGAACTTGGAGCCGAGTCTCACTCATGAGCCTCATCAGCGTCCTATTTTTCTCAAGCTCCTCATCTTGAATTTCAGCGAGATTTCCAAAGCAAAGACCGGAAAGCTCGGACCCAACCACGCACTCTAACTGCTTGATCTGCTCACCCCTCATAGTGCAACGACGAGTAAGGTCGATCACCTTTGCATGCATGTCACTTAAGAACTTGAAGTCACGTTCATTGTCAAGCACAAACAGAGTGTTAACCATGTCTTTAAGTAAGTTATCCATTTCTTTTGTAGTAAATTGTGTTGTGGGTAGTGGGTGTCCCTTGACAAAAGTTGTATGAAATTGGAATATATGTTGTCCGTTTATATAACCCAAATGGGGTGGGGGGAAGGGGGTGGGGTGACATGGAGTTTATTTTGAATTGAAGTCTATCTGAATTAATGTGGATAGTCAAGTGGTGAATAGTTGAGTCTTGTTAAGTAATTACAATTGCACATTAGGCCAAGTTTAATTAATGAAGCTTCTCTAGTACTCAAACGACTCCTTGCCACAAGATAGCCAATTTGGGCAACTAGTTTCAATTTGGGGGTAACTAAACCAGTTAGCCTTTTGTTTAATTCCAAATGCAACAAAATTTTATGCCCCTTGTGTTAGGAAAATTATTACTTAAGTATGTTGTTTACATACACGCCATTAAACAGGTTTATGTTGATTAGTTTTTGGTTACATCAACTAACACACATATGCTATTTTTAGGTGTACATATAAAATATATTTTATGTAATAATACACTACCATAATATAACTTACATTTTATGTCATAAAGTCTGAGTAAGTGTGCACTTGGCTGTGCTATCTTCAATATTGCATGGATATTTTGTAAGAAACCCAAATCGGGGATGCACATAAGTAGGACAAACTTTATTAATGAGGAAAAGACGTACTGAAATGATGGTGCTAGCTAGTGCCATGTACTTGAAGGGAACTAGTCCATTAATTTTCAAGTTTAAGTATTGCACAAAAAAGACACAATGAAACCTGTGTCAAACAAGTTAATATTTTTGGGCAAGCACATAGATACGATGGGAAACTAAATCATATGTGGGCCAACTAAATCATGAGCCTTATGTGCAGTTCAAAATTAAAAGTAATCAAGCTTGGTTGCTAAGTATGTATTTCCTATAATCGTATTATATGTGCGAGACACAATGTAAATTAAAATCAGGAAAATAAATTGTTAAAATACGGAAGCAAGCAGATTCATGTTGTTTATTTTTTGGTTGGTTTTAGTTAACCTACAAATTTTTTAGATACTCTGTTGCTGGTTGTGGTATTCCTTTGATGTTACTATTATAGACAAGTAAGTACAACAAATGTTTTTGAGATACTCTGTTGTTGGTTGTGGTAAACAAAAATTGGGGTTTAAAATAAGAAGGACAGTTTACTAATGGTGAATAGATGTATGAAAATGATGGTGGTACATAGTGGCATGTACTTGAAGGGAACTAGTGTGCACAAAACTCAAATTCAAACTACAACAACACAACACCCAAGAAACTTTGGCCAACAATAAATTTGTTATGGGGCAACTATACACAAATAATGAGCAACTTGTCACAAGCATGGTGTCTGGTCACAAAGTATAACAAATTATAAGTTTATTTATGTATGTGTTGTCCGTAATTGTATTATATATGTTGGTTATAACAAGCATGGTGTATGGTCACAAAGTATAACAAACACGTAATAATATGACTTTGTTATAATAAGAAGATACATGTAAGCACTCGCTAACACGGACATACCATGCACGTGACTCATAGTCACACGTGTCGCCGCTATCATAGAATGTTACCACTCCTGTAGGTGTGTTAAATTGGGCAAGACACCAGTGTTTCACAATCTCGTTGAGAGGAATACAAACCTAAAAGAAAATTGATGGTGTATTAGGATATAGTTAGTCAACGTATAAAATTAATAAAACTGCCGTTTTATTATTGTGGTCAAAGGTATATGCAAGAATACAATTGTCGTGTTTGTATGTTAAAAAGTCAGCTAATGTGGTGAACATTGTTCAAAGCAGGGATGGAGTTGACCAAGTGCAAGGCAAAGTTGTCAACTCCACTTCAACCTTACTTTAAGTGTTGTTTCAGTTATCATGGTTTTGTAAACTGTTGCAACATATGTGTGCTGTTGACATAGCTTACTGCTGGTAAGCATTATGTTACTCGCGAATGGAAGGTTTAGATAATGGAGAACGCCTTCATGCACGTTGTTGGGTTTTATGGAAACTACTGCTTTTGGGAAACTCATCTGCTTATGTAGTTCCTGATATATAGCTCCAATTGTTAACTATTGATTGTGTTAGCATAACTGCTGCTAGGTTATTCAATATACTACTGGGATCGAACGCCTACAACTAGAGGGGGTCAGTGTTTGGAAAGTAGCCTTATCTTATGACAGTGTAAGAAGCAAACAATTGTGGCCAATTCCACCACTGCAGATGCATGCTATACTACATTGACAAATCATTTGCAAAGGAGGACTTGGTTGGAAGATTGGAGTGCAAAGTTGTTTCAACTGCTAGCTTGCATGGAAAAAACTGCTAGTGTTACGAAAACACTGCTAGTTAGGTTATCATGAGGATACCATGAAACTTATACAGGAATTGACGGCTAAATGTACTACAATGGAGTCTAAGATCACTGGCATACAACAAATATCCTCTTCTCAGGATGACACAATCAGAAAGTTGTAGCACAGGGTAAGAGGTTTGGAGCGACAAGAGAGGCCAAGGGTCAACAGATATAAAAGAGATTGCTAATTTTGAAACTCCTTTAGCGATCAAGAAGATACTTGATAATTTTGATTGTAAATATCAAGTTTAGGGGAGGATTGTTGGGTTTTTGGTTCTGTTGGACGAATTATTCAAAGTATGGATCAACTCGTATCTTTTAACATAAACCACGGCTAGTGGGAATGGAAGAACTGCTGATAGATCAAAAGCTGTGGATAAAGATTGTGAGTCTGAGACAGAGTATCAAGTTTGTTAATACGTAAAGGAAAGTTGATGATTTGAGGGGAAAATATCAAGTTTGTTCATACTTAAAATGTTGTCGTTTTTAAAGTTCCTTTCATCAACTATCTGATTATTGAATGACCGTAAACCGTAAAAATAGCAGGAAATGAAAAGTAAATGTATTACCTGTTCAACATCATTCCAGGGCCTGGGATACCTCGTCCCGTCTGCATAAAACACGGGCATGCCATTTTGAACAAGAATCTGAACAAAGTAACTACTAACCATTGCCCAGTTAGCATTCTGAGGTTGTACATGCCACATGTAGTCAACCCATAGGTCTATATGCTGTGCATTTGCCGTCAATAGAATACCATTTTAAGAAATGGTAAAAATCAAGTATAGAGTCAAAAAAAATGAATAAGAATACGTGTATAAACTAACCTCCTCAGATTTTTGGGTAAAGGGATTTTCACCCTGGTAAAATGCATTACACCAAAAACGTTGAAGTACAAAGGATGGGGGTGAATCCCCCATCTCAACTCGATTAGGGCAACAGACATGCACAACATATGCAACTTACAATCAATACTATATAAGAAAGACACACCATTCTTATAACTACCAAAATGAACTAATAAATTATAATGACTACAAATAGGATTGTTGCACTACTCAAGGAAATAAACTTGAGCCTTCAAAATCATCATAGTAGTCCAAATCGCCTTCCATGAAGAAGCCTCAAGTAATGTGACTCCATCAACTTGAAAACCGTCACAAGCATCAAACCTTAGCATGACAAGGTCACAACAAGGATATAACCAACATGTTTAAGACCAAACCTGCACATACAAACCGGTGGCAGCTTGCTTACATGCACCATTACACACCAGCTAACACCCAAACCAACCTAGTAGAGGGAACTCCACTAGCTTAAAATCTGCCATCAATTGTTAGGAACATGCATGTACCTGACCCAACTCACAATTCAACAACAACACAATGCATGAGATTTTTCAAATGACTCAAGGATCCACACCTAGAGAATAAAAAATAAAAATAATAAAAAAATATAAAACAAAAAAATAAAAAAAAAAAAAATACATAAAGTTTTAAATATATAAATCAGTAAAAATATTAAGTTGGAAAATGGATACCTGAAACCCAAACACAAATCCAGACAGTGTGTATGTCGGACAATGCTTTGGATCTTTCTTCAATCTTAAAAGGTGGTCATCCGTGTGCTTATCAAATACATTATGAAGTTGGTCGTATAAATGAGTCCAAATATGCTCACCCCATGGAAAAACATTCCAATCATCTAGATTATCAACTAACCTCATCAGTGTATCATCCACCTCGCATGTCAACAAACGACCCATAAAGATCACTGATCTGCTCTAAACAGTCAAGTCAAATAGACTTAAAACTGCCCAGACACAAATGCAATTAAGATCAGAGAATACAGGGGATTCCCGGGTCGTTAAGTCCCAAGGAGACTCAATGGTGTGTACAACACATGATCAGACGATAGATTGATCACTAATGATAGCGATCAGAAAGGATTTGGAATTGAATATTACACTACTGAAGAAGGTTATAAAATAAAAGCGACTTAAATGCAAATTAAGAAAATTAAAAAGTTAAAATCTATTAAATAAACGCTATCACTATTTTTACAATGATGTTTTTATGATTTTATAAAATAAAATAACTTAAATAAACTATTTTAACTAAAACGTAAACTTAAATTACTTAAAACGTTATTTAAACCGAAAGCGAGCGTTATGTACTAAAACGATTATTTGAGCGCAAGATAAAACGTAAAATTATTGAAATAAAAACCTACGAGTGTAAAACTAATTTTATTACGTACTATATGATAAAAGAAAATTTTAGGAAAAAGCGGGTATTTTTTCGACTTTTAAATTATTTATTATGATTTAAAACTATTTTAATCTAATTTAATTATAAAAATACTAAATGATTTTAGAAAAATCAAATTTTCTCGAAAAATACTTTAAGTAAAAGCGGTTTTGAGAAAAATAAAAAGAGGTACACTACTTTATGAAATAAGCGCTAAAAAGCCTAAATAAGCTATAAGCTAGAAACCGAACTTGGTAGTTAAATATTAAAGGGTGCAAAGTATGACCGATCAAAGACCCTAGGCGCTTGGTTAAGTGGTGTGGTGTTGTGGTCGTGTGCAAGAGGTCAGAAATCGAATCCCACCTCGCACCTTTTTTCCAACTATTTTTTTTCAAATTTTCTTTTGCAACTTTTTATAACACCAAAATAAGAACTTTTGTGAAAACAATTGTTACAAACCTTGAAATAAGCGAGAGGGCGCTTATTCCACACAAATGCAAGAGGCAAAACAAACACCCTCTTAACAGCTTTTTAAGCAAAATGAATCATGAATAAGTACAAGGAAATGGAAATAAGCACTCATACACTATGCTAAATCTAAAATAAGCTATAAGAGACTAGAAAGCAATCTAGAAATAGGGATAGAAGCGGTTTATGGGACTTCCTAAGCTAAAAGAAATGAGCATACAATGGACTAAGAAGCTATACTTAACAAGCTAAATAAGCATCAAATAAGCATAACATAAGTTAAAAAGCGGTACACCTAATCTATGGGACTAATAAGCACTAAAGATACCTAGAATAAGCTAATGGGAAATGCTAAATAAGCTAAAACAAGGAAAATATCAAATTGCTACAATGAATGAGATATGGGTTTCGAGATTTTAAGTGCAAATTTAACTAAGCTAGACTATTCCTACAAGCAAACTAACTAATGATATGTTGAGTTGAATACGTTGAGATGTGAGAAAAGTACTTTGGACAAAGTTTGGACCAAAAATAAGCCTTGGAGAAGCCTTGAAACAATGACTAAAGCTGGCATTTTACGTCAGCAGTGACAGAGAGCAGTTCGTGATTTTTTATAAACCAAACTTGCAAACTCTATAATACCGTTACAACCTTTTGAAACTCACAAAACCTTGAACTAAACTTGACTTGAGAATCAAAGCGGGTAAAAAAATAACTTTAGACCATGAAATAGCTTATGCCAAACACCCTTTAAAAGGGTGTTAAACTTATAAACCGATTTTAACAAACTAGACTTAGATTTTCTTTATAAAACTTACTACTAGCTTAAAATAGAACTTTGAAACCGATACTAAAGGCAATAAGCTAATAAGCACTAAAGTGCTTATTAGCCAAATAAGCGATTAAGAGAAATTTGCAAGAGAAAAAAACTTTTCATTAATTAAAAGAAAGTAAATTACAATAAAAGAAAACTAAAAATAAAACTACTCAAATTCCTAATGCCTTATAAAATGGCTACAAGCTTCTATTTATACTACTCATGTCTAGGTCTTGGAGCTTTTGCTTGTGCTTTTACGTGAGAGACAGTGGGCTTGTGGATGGCTTTGTGTTTGTTTGTTTTAATCCTAGCCATAGAAATCAACTTGGCACCACTCTTCAATCTTGTTGTCCACACTTTGGCGCCAAATTGATATAAGCCAATTGGAGAGATTGAGTAAAGGAGTGAAGGGATCATTAAATGGTTCTTGTATTGTTGTTGAGGTGGGGGACAAAGGTGGGTTGAAGGTTGGTGAAGGATGGGTTGTGTTGAGAGATTTAGGGAAGCGGTGAAGAGAAGAGGAAAAGGCGCACAAGTGGTTTTATTTGATCGGGTTGAAAGAGTCCATTGACCGTGTAATATCAAAGGGTTGGATTGGTTTTGGGCCAAGGTGGAATTGGGCTTGATATATGAAATGGGATCCGTTTGGTTGTAGCTAGTAAACACAAGGACCAAAGCGTAAAAACTTGAAAGATGAGGACCCAATCCGTAAATTATGAAGAGTAGTCAAAGGATTTGTTTTGCCAATTTTACTAATCCAAGGGTCAATTTTGACACTTTTGAAATTCGAAGGACTAGTTTTGAACATTTTGGATTTTTCTGTGGACTAAATTGTAATTTTCTCAAAACTTTAGATTTTCCACCAAAGGACTAAATATGACAATTTATGATTTTAAAAAGACCTTTGGTGACTTTTCTTTTAAATTTAGGCTCGTGGACTATTTTTGACAATTTTTGAAACTGGGGACTAAAGCGCAATTTACGCAAATTTGATATGTTTTTCATCGATTTTGATATTTTGCATTTAAAACACATAAAACATTGATTTGTGATATTTTGATCATTTGATGTGTTTCGAGTGTTTTCGAGATGATTTTGCGGTTTATTTTGTGCAAAATGATGAGTATTCACACACTCATCAATCCCCACATCGAGATATTGCTAGTCCTAGCAATGATTTGAGAAAACATAATGGATTTTAATCTCTTTACCAAAAGCCATCACTTCGGAGTAGCCAAATGTTTCAGTTCAAGTAAGAACCATGGTACACCGATAACCATATGATTTATTGGCAAATCATAAACCATATAACAGATTTGATGTGTCTTTACCGTGCCGTACCCTTACGGACTAGCCAACTCTTAGATAAATTATCGATTATCTTTGGTGAGTCGAATACCAATTATGGATTTTCCATAGCCTTTACCACAAGCCATAACCTTGCGGGCTAGCCACCATTATCTTTTGAGGATGATGGGGAGTCAAGAACCATACAATTTTGGGCAAATTGCAAGCCATATAAACGGTTTGAAATCTTTACCAAGAGCCGTTTGCTCTGGATTAGCTAATCCTTTTGTCTTCTGAGACATGGCGGATCGATAACGAATGAGAAAGTGTAAAACACTTACTCCAAAAAAAAAAAAAAATTTGGCCAAAACGGGAATTGGGTAGATAATATATATGAAATTCGTGAGAATTCCCCACACTTAGAAATGAATATTGCCCTCAATATTCAAAGTACCGTGATTATGCCGAAACAAAGAACGTTAAAGGGAAATATTACGGCCATTTATTTAGAAAGGATTTTTTTTTTTTTTTTTTTTTTTTAGAAAGAATGAGAATATACAACGCTGTGGAAACTCCCCACACTAGGGTGGTAGAAAGGGGTAAGAAGATGAATTATGGGTGAAAACCCATATGGTGCGTGCTAATGTTTTTGATTACCGAGTCGCTAGCTTGACTCGACCCCGAATTCATTGGTTCATGGGGAAGCAAAGTGGAAGAAACAATCTCCATCGGACTTTCATTCAAAATGTTTGGACAAACATTGAAGTACGTGAAAGTTCCACACCGATGAGATATAGAGAGAAAGACCCGGCTCACAAATGAGAAATAAAAATGCCGGGGTCAAAGATAGTGTCCTCACTCCCGAAGGAGTGAAGAAGAGAAGAAGACACATCATATGTGAGGAATGGAAGAAAGATGTTGATAACAATCAAGATCCATTCTTCATCCTCAAATGTAGACATGTCGGGAGGAAGGGTGAAGGTAGTATCATCGATAAGCAAACTCTTATGATAGAGTACACCTTCCTCCGAGCCAATATCATCCTCAAGATCAAAATGGAAATGATCATATTCTGGAGGAGATATGTCATGAGAGAGTTCACCGGAGAACTCTTCATGAAGAGAATCATTGGAAAAAGCCTCAAGCTCGGGCTTGTCCAATGTAGAGTCACTATCCACAGCGGGATAGGAGATGAAGTCGACTTAGCACAAAATGATTCGATCTTAGAAGCGAGGAGATTTATATTGAACAATTGTTCACGGTATCTCGTCCTCAATTTCGGATCATCGAATTTCTCACTTCTTCTAAGCTAACTAGCTCGGAAGGTAAGTCCTCGACATAATCAATGTCTCCATAAGATAAAGAATCGTCAAACGAAGTACAATCGTTGTCGAATCGGAGAACATATTAACATGATCATTTGGAATGTCAAGAGGAGGAGAAGAATTATCATTAAGAGGCTCATCACACATATTAGGAGATAACCTCGGACTCACTTGGGGTTGGAACAAGGCTCTCAACACGCATTTATTCCATTTCGGAATAGTGCTAGAAGGCTCGTCCCCATTATGAGAGAGTCAATGGAAGCTTGGTGTGATTTCAGTTGACAAGCTCTCATAATATTCCTTTACTTGAATAGAATCCTCATCATCATCGCCATCATATCTCGATTCTTATATTCATCTCTTCAATCTTACACAACATTCTTTCATTTGTAGCTTCTTTCGAATGCGTATTTCTTGAACTTTGAGGAAGATAACACCTCGTAATCATTGAGATCTTGTGAAGGCTCGGAAGTCCGATGATGATGGGATCTGCGGGGTTGGAAATTGTCAAAACCGGAGAATTGGAATTTTGAAAATTTTGATTCACCTACGACATTCAAAAGTCTCATGAGGACCCCGCAATGCTCACAATGAGATAATTGGAAAATAACTTTCACCAAAGTTCGATTGTAACATGGTTCGGCTCATAGACAAGCGGGACCCGTGGTGGACAATCAAACCGTAATGAGAATCATTCCACAATACTGCATGAGTAGGATTCAGATTAGGGCTGGAGGTAGGTAGGAAAATCGGTGTTTCATTATTTGAAATGGGATCGGGATTATCGATGGACTTGTCTCCGAAACCCACATTGGTACATCGCCTACAATTTCCACCGTTAAATGGACCTCCACACTGAGAACATGTCAAATACCATGACATAGAGAATTAAGCAGATAAGAGGATAAGAAATGAAGAATTAAATGGTTATAGAGGATAAGGAATGGAGAATTAAACAGTTTGAGGATAAAGAAATGTAGAATTAAGCAGATTGGAGGATAAAGGATGGATATTTTGGATTTTGAAAAACATGATATAAAACAAAGAATGAAAATATTTTGGCTTTTAACACTTTAGGAAAAGTGTTAATGAACTTTTTGGATTTTGAAAACTCTACAAAAACTTTTTACAAAAGATGGAATATGTGCAAGAATGGATCCGAAAAGGCTAAACACACGCTAAAGCCTCCCGCAATGCGCCTAAAATTTTGATCTGCTCTAAACAGTCAAGTCAAATAGACTTAAACCGCCGACACAAATGCAATTAAGATCGAGAAATACGAGGGATTCCCGGGTCGTTAAGTCCCAAGGAGACTCAATGGTGTGTACAACACATGATCAGACGATAGATTGATCACTAATGATAGCGATCAGAAAGGATTTGGAATTGAATATTACACTACTGAAGAAGGTTATAAAATAAAAGCGACTTAAATGCAAATTAAGAAAATTAAAAAGTTAAAATCTATTAAATAAACGCTATCACTATTTTTACAATGATGTTTTTATGATTTTATAAAATAAAATAACTTAAATAAACTATTTTAACTAAAACGTAAACTTAAATTACTTAAAAACGTTACTTAAACCGAAACGAGCGTTATGTACAAAACGACGGAGCGCAAGATAAAACGTAAAATTATTGAAATAAAAAACCTACAGTGTAAAACTAATTTTATTACGTACTATATGATAAAAGAAAATTTTAGGAAAAAGCCGGGTATTTTTCGACTTTTAAATTATTTATTATGATTTAAAACTATTTTAATCTAATTTAATTATAAAAATACTAAATGATTTTAGAAAATCAAATTTTCTCGTAAAATACTTTAAGTAAAACGGTTTTGAGAAAAATAAAAAGAGGTACACTACTTTATGAAATAAGCGCTAAAAAGCCTAAATAAGCTATAAGCTAGAAACCGAACTTGGTAGTTAAATATTAAAGGGTGCAAAGTATGACCGATCAAAGACCCTAGGGCGTTGGTTAAGTGGTGTGGTGTTGTGGTCGTGTGCAAGAGGTCGGGGTCGAATCCCACCCCCGCACCTTTTTTCCAACTATTTTTTTTCAAATTTTTCTTTTGCAACTTTTTATAACACCAAAATAAGAACTTTTGTGAAAACAATTGTTACTAAACCTTGAAATAAGCGATTGGAGATCTTATTCCAACAAATGTAAGTGAAGCAAAACAAACACCCTCTTAACAGCTTTTTTAAGCAAAATGAATCATGAATAAGTACAAGGAAATGGAAATAAGCACTCATACACTATGCTAAATCTAAAATAAGCTATAAGAGACTAGAAAGCAATCTAGAAATAGGGATAGAAGCGGTTTATGGGACTTCCTAAGCTAAAAGAAATGAGCATACAATGGACTAAGAAGCTATACTTAACAAGCTAAATAAGCATCAAATAAGCATAACATAAGTTAAAAGCTGTACACCTAATCTATGGGACTAATAAGCACTAAAGATACCTAGAATAAGCTAATGGGAAATGCTAAATAAGCTAAAACAAGGAAAATATCACAATTGCACGATGAATGATATGGGTTTCGACAGATTTTAAGTGCAAATTTAACTAAGCTAGACTATTCCTACAAGCAAACTAACTAATGATATGTTGAGTTGAATACGTTGAGATGTGAGAAAAGTACTTTGGACAAAGTTTGGACCAAAAATAAGCCTTGAGAAGTTTTCAAACAGCGACTAAAGTCACTGCTTTACGTGAGCAGATTGAGAGACAGTTCGTGATTTTTTATAAACCAAACTTGCAAACTCTATAATACCGCTTACAACCTTTTGAAACTCACAAAACCTTGAACTAAACTTGACTTGAGAATCAAAGCGGTAAAAAAAATAACTTTAGACCATGAAATAGTTTATGCCAAACACCCCTTTAAAAGGGTGTTAAACTTATAAACCGATTTTTAACAAACTAGACTTAGATTTTTCTTTATAAAACTTACTACTAGCTTAAAATAGAACTTTGAAACCGATACTAAAGCGATAAGCTAATAAGCACTAAAGTGCTTATTAGCCAAATAAGCATTAAGAGAAATTTGCAAGAGAAAAAAACTTTTCATTAATTAAAAGAAAGTAAATTACAATAAAAGAAAACTAAAAATAAAACTACTCAAATTCCTAATGCCTTATAAAATGGCTACAAGCTTCTATTTATACTACTCATGTCTAGGTCTTGGAGCTTTTGCTTGTGCTTTTTCTGTGAGAGACAGTGGGCTTGTGGATGGCTTTGTGTTTGTTTGTTTTAATCCTAGCCATAGAAATCAACTTGGGCACCACTCCTTCAATCTTGACTGTCCACACTTTGGCGCCAAATTGATATAAGCCAATTGGAGAGATTGAGTAAAGGAGTGAAGGGATCATTAAATGGTTCTTGTATTGTTGTTGAGGTGGGGGGACAAAGGTGGGTTGAAGGTTGACTGAAGGATGGGTTGTGTTGAGAGATTTAGGGGAAGCAGGTGAAGAGAAGAGGAAAAAGGGCGCACAAGTGGTTTTATTTGACTGGGTTGAAAGGGTCTGTTGACCTGGTGTAATATCAAAGGGGTTGGATTGGTTTTGGGCCAAGGTGGAATTGGGCTTGATATATGAAATGGGATCCGTTTGGTTGTAGCTAGTAAACACAAGGACCAAAACTGTAAAAACTTGAAAGATGAGGGACCCAATCTGTAAATTATGAAGAGTAGTCAAAGGATTTGTTTTGCCAATTTTTACTAATCCAAGGGTCAATTTTTGACACTTTTGAAATTCCAAGGACTAGTTTTGAACATTTTGGATTTTTCGTGGACTAAATTGTAATTTTCTCAAAACTTTTAGATTTTCCACCAAAGGACTAAATATGACAATTTATGATTTTAAAAGACCTTTGGTGACTTTTCTTTGAAATTTAGGCTCGGGGACTATTTTGACAATTTTTGAAACTTGGGGACTAAAGCGCAATTTTGCAAATTTGATATGTTTTTCATCCGATTTTGATATTTTTGCATTTAAAACACATAAAACATTGATTTGTGATATTTTGATCATTTTGATGTGTTTCGAGTGTTTTCGATGATTTTGCAGTTTATTTTGTATAAAATGATGAGTATTCACACACTCATCAATCACCTTTAAGGCTAACAAAAGACAAAGACGGACATCGTCTTCATCAGATATCTGTCGAAACCGCTCTTCATCCTCGATAACACCAATAAAATCTAAGTTGGTTAGAATATACCCTTGCTTTTCAGGAAATACCTTGTTACGAAAATTTAGAGAACCCGATGTATACAACCCAAAGCTTACATATCCAAAACGCAGGCCGGTCATTAGACAAAACTCACGATGAACAAAATGTAAAGCATGCCCTTGAATGTAAAAACTGAAGGGCATATCATAGTGAGAATCGTCAACTTTATGTTGTTTCCTTAGCATATAATCTATGATGTGTGTTTCATGTTCAAAAAATAAGAGATCAATCCAGCTTCCAAAGCATGTATTCCTAAACAAGATGCGGCGTTTTGCGTCTAACTTTTGCTTTATCAACCAAAAGTAGTTCATTTTACTCATAATGATTAACTTAGCTTCATAGTCCTAAAAAGGGTCAACAAAAAAAATTAATTCTGACCATAGAAGGAATGTATACCAACGTCATAAACAATTGCGTAGACGATGCATATAAACCACTCCTTCTTAGTCTACACACTACCACTAAAATTTTTATTGAACCAATTTATGTTACATACCTAACTAATGACATATAACGTATTATACCCGACATAATTACGAATCAGACAGACATAAAAAAAGGAGCAATGGATTCTAAAATGGAATTAACACCTATCTGACATAGGTATTAATCGAATAACAACAACGGTTTATTATAACATAGAACCAATTGGAAATAAATCATATGCAATAAACAATGAGAAAAATATTTACGGAGGCCACATTTTTGAAAAAAACTTGATCAATCGAATGTGGTTTGCAATCAACCCTGTAGCTTTCTAGATGGTGACATAACTAACGATACAAGGAAGAGAAGGACTGAGGAAGAAGAGGGTTTGATTTGTGAAAACAAGTAAGTAAGAATGTGTTAATGCGAGAAGCAAAAACAGAGAAAAACGGTAACTATGAATGTTTTTGTGCGAGTGGGTATTTGATTTTGAATAGAAATGTAATGTACTGTTACTATTCAAAAGCGTACTTTCTGTGTAATGTGAAATGACGACCTTATTAAAATATACGGTTTCCCAACGCACATTAGGGTTTCAGGTACCTTTATTGTATGTTGAGAAAAAACCCTAGTTTTTCTCTCTCCCTCATGGAGAAATCCGGCCGCCACTGCTTCCCCTTTTTTCGATCATAAAATCTTCTCTAAACGTCATCTCTATCCTCCTTTTGGGTATGCAATACATTTTAGGGTTGTGTTTTTACCCTTTGTAGTGGCGGCTGTGATTGTTTTCTTCTTATATATTCCATTAATTAATCACTATGAGGTACCTGAAACCCTAACGATTCGTTACTTGTCTCATTTAATTATTAGGGTTTCGATGGTGTGTTTTACTTTAGCGATCGTACCTGGTACTCACACAAAATCAGTTTCTTGAATCGATTTCCTAGTTTATTGTGCGATCTATTAATGTTCTGCTCCTATACATTTCATCTTCTTGACTTTTATGTTAATCCTTATTAGGGTTAGGCGCTACGGTAAGTTTCTGGGTGATGATGTGTATGTGGGTTTTGAGAGAGATGGTGTGGGATCAACTTGTGGCTGTCATTTGTATCTGCTGGTCATATAAGGTCGATATTTGTTAGGGTTATTATCCCTATTATTGTTCTATATCATATATGGTTTACCGATATTTATACATCAGATCTTGGCTGAATTAATTAGTGATGATATGTAGAAGTTAGGGTTTTCGTCACCCTATGTTTGATGTTTTATCCGATCTGCTATACACGACTGTTTTGGGTTAGAAGCCTAGAGGTTCGTGTAGTGTTGAGGTGTGGTCTTCATTCTTCAATGTTGTTGGTTTGTGGCTTGTGCTACAATGGTGGTCGTCTTTTGTGTTGGGATAAGACGATGGGTAGTCATGTATGAATTTATGCTACTTTTGATCTTATGATAAACTAGTTCCGTGTACATGTTGTACCTTTGCGACCTGTTTGGAGATTCTTGCAACTTCATATTTCATTCTTATATGGTGGCTATTATGTTTATTGCATAATACTCTAGTTTGCATTGGATTTGTGGAGTTTGCTTGGCTATTCATTCTTGGAAGTTTGGTATTTAGTGGTGTGGTACTCTACCATGTTTCTCGTACCAATGGTTTTGCGACTAAGTGAAGATGCTCGGTTGGTTTGGGTTTCTTCTTTTGGTTCTATATTCAGTGTGGATGCCAGACGTGCTTCATGTAATTTTTTGAGATTTTTGGATCGCTTTGAAGCTCAATGGAAGTAATATAATGACTATGGCTTAGATGTTAGCGTTTAATTCATATTTTTTATATATCTCTTTGTATAGTCATTGTATTTGTAAGTGATAAGAATGGCATGTCATTCTTATCTAGAGGTTTATGTATGTTGCACGTGGTGTGCATTTGTTTGTCGCCCTGATCGGGCTGAAGGCATGGGATTCACCCATGCCATTTGTACTTCAATGATTTTTGGTGTAATGAATTTTACCGGGGTGAATTAACCCTTTTACCCAAAAAAAACATTACCTTACACATACGGGACACTTATCACAATGTCGAAGAGTTGCCCAATAACAGCGGTTGCCCTCGGTCCATTTTCAAATTAAAAAAAAGTGGTTCGGAAAGTGATTAGCCTCAGGGCGCCGGGGGCATTTGCGCCATTTTCCCTTTAATTTATTATGCATTAAAAACTATTTTTATCTAAAAATATTATTAAAAATAGTAAACAAAAAGAGAAAATTCTAAATTTTTTCTAAAAGTTTAACAAACTATCCCTAACCTAGGAAAAATAAGCCAACCCTAACAGCTAGTAAGAATAAGCAAAAAATAAGCAAATCAGATAATAAGCTATAAACCTAAAAGTGTCCTTAAGTAATTAATGTTGCAAAGAAATACAGCAAGTTCCTAGGGCGCTAATGGTTCCGAGTGTGTTGTGTTGAGGTGTTCGAAGGGTGAGGTCACATTTTCAAACCTCTGACTTCCCTTTTTGAATTTTTTTATTTTATTTTTGATTTTTCTTTTTGCAAAACTTAAAAATAAGCTGAAATAGGAAACTTTTATAAAGAAAATATTTTTTTATCCTTATTATATGCCAGAAATAAGTAGATTAAGAGAGACATATTGCACTAAGTTTAAAAACCAAACAAACCTTAACTGTTTTAAAAAGTAAGTTGATATAAGTTATAGCTACTCCTAATAGGCTATCTAAAACTTAAAACCTAACTTAGTATCTAATCTAAACCTAGTTCTAACATTAAAATAAGCCATATAAGCTGAAACTCAAATAAGTAGACAAGCTAAGCTGATTTAAACAGTCCATATGGGGCAATATTTAAGCTACCTAAGAAGCTATTAAATAAATAAGCTAGACCACAAAAACTGAAAAACAGCATAGCTTGCATACCCAAGGTCTCACAGAAGCAAATGCAGTCATTTTGAGTTTAATATGATCCTATTAATCAGCTGATAAAACAGACAGCTGGAGCAATTTTTTGGATAAGAAAAAACAACTAAAAGCTAGTGCAAAAAGCTAAAAAGTACAAAACAACATTAAGGACATTCCAAGGGGCTTGTAAAAACAACTCCAAAACATATTTTACTAAAATTAAGCTAGGACATAAGCTGAAAAGATAGACTCTCTCAAAGATTTTTTTTAGGGATAAAACCGTTTTTCACTCTAGGTGGCGATTTCAGGCCATCCCAACCCAAACAAATCCAGCATTATCCTTCCTATTTCACTTTGTTTTTTCTCTAATCTACTTGGATTATTGATCTAACAATTGAGTATACGATTTTTTTGGGTTGTGGATCGGTTTTTCTTCTTATTTTTCTTCCATATAATCACCGCCGATTGGGTTATTATACGAAACCCTAACACCTTATTTAGATCTGATTGATAAGACCATATTTTTTATTAGGGTTCTTAGATATGTTTGTGACTGATCACATAACAATTCTTGATAACCACTCATATCGATTTGTTCTTAAGTCGGTTTTTATTATTGGTATGGTCATGTTTGGTCGACCTTATTTACATCAGTGCTGAATTAGACTTTGTTTAGGATTTAATCTTTCAAGGGTCGATCTGGTGGGTACACATCTGATTCGTATTGCATATAATATTATGGATGTTCCGTATGGTGCATTAACGAAACCCTTTCTTGGGTTTATTATTTAGTCAGTCGATTGAATGTTAACCCTTTTCTAAGGATAAGAAAATGGTATGTGCTATTGGAAGTCGACAAGCCTTAGGTCATGGTTATGTGTTGTGGTTTCATAATCATGATTCGTGGGTTTTGAGAGTTGGATGTCAAGTTGTTAGGATTCTTGTTCAAAAATTCTAGTTCTTTCTCAGATCTGTTCTTAAGGGCGATATTCTAATTTGGGGGTCTTGAGATTTGATTATTTTGGGACGTTAGGGTTGTTTTGGTGAACCCTATTATTCATTTTATGATTGATTCGATCTGCATTTTCAACATACAGGGGTGTGTTGGATGGGTTGGAGTGTTTGGAAGACGTACTTGTGTTCTGGAGTGTTGGAGTTGTTTGTTTCTTCACTTCTTACACTTGGTACATTACTGTGCTTGCTTAGCTGCTACGACCTGGTGTTGTGTGTTGCTTGACTCTATTGGATTAGGTCATTTGGGAAGTGTTGGTTCATATTGTCTAACTGTTCGACATCTTTGAAAGTGCAAGTTTGATTGCTTTAGTGATTAAACCTGCTAGTATTTTCGTCCTTGTTTCTGACCTGGGTGCTTGCGTGTCGAGGTTTGATGCTTGGGACTTGTGGCAAGTCGTTGAAGTCTCAGTGTGGGGTCAGAAGCTAATCAGTTTTCTGTTTACAACTGATCCGAGTGTTATTGTATATGGAGCTTATTCCTATCTTACGTATTTGTTGTGAGGCTTCTACGTATTTGTTTTATCACCTATTGTGTTACATGTACCTATTTGTGTTGGGCTGAATTGGTCTATGCGTTATGATGTGGGTGTTTTTGGTGCGCTCATATTGGATGATTCCAAGCAGGTCGGATGGTACACATATGTCTTGATGTTGTCCTTCGTATTGAGGGCATGTTGCATCGGATTTATTGATTATTGTTTAAGTCATATGGTATGGGGTCGGAAGCTACGTCAGTTTGTTTGTTTTCTTTACAACTGATCCACGCATTAATGGTCTTATGGAGCGTATTCCTAACCTACTTGTGTGATGAGGTTTCGTATGTAACTTCTATTCTTCTATGTCGGTTACAGATGGGTATAATGATGTTAATGTTGGTGGATTTCTGGATGGCATTGAAGATGGATTTGGATTACTATGATGACTATGAAGCTGGGGATCTCTACATATGTAGGGCAAGCTTTTTATTGTTTTATTTCTGCTTGTTTAGTCGTTATAGGTGTATGTTTAGTTAAAAGTTATAAGAATGGTTTGTCATTCTTATATTGTGGTTTTGTTTGTTGCATTTTGTTTGCATGTAAGTGTCCTAAGGGATTGAGATGAGGGAAGTCACCCTCATCCTTTGTACTTCAATGTTTTTGGTGTAATGTATTTTACCAGGGTGAAAAAATCCCTTTACCCAAAAAAAAATATACACTCTAAAAATGATTTTTGGTTTTTAGGATTTTAAGAAAACTTGTAGACGAAGACTATGAATCTAAAGACTAAGACTCAAAATGAATCTAGTAACTGTGAATTTGACTCAAAAACTATAACTCAAAAATACTTTTATGAAAATCTAAGGAATGAGTTGTTAAAAAACAGTTTTAAGACTTGAAACTTTGAAATATCAACTAAAAGGCTAAAGAACTTTGAAGAACTTATATAAAACTTCTAATAATCCTACTTAAAAGCTAAATCAGAGTAAACTTTTTAACCAAAACAAGCTTAAGTAGTGTTAACATAGACCACATCTGTTGATCCAAACACCCCTTTAAATTTTACAAAAAGCTTTTTTGATAGTTTTAGCTTATAAAACTTGTGAGATTTTGGACAAAAAGTTAATAATATGACTTAAAGACTATTAAAACAAATTAAGATATGTAAATAAGCAGATAATAAGCTCAAATCTAATATTGACTTATTTTTTACTTTTTATGCGTTTTTTTGAAAACTAAAAGCTAGTGACAATATAACTTCAAATAAACTTCAAATATCAATAATAACCTCAAAACCCATATATTGAATAGATATAAGACAAATAAGCATATTGAAAAAGCTATTAAGCAAATAGGTAATTTTTTGAAGCTAAATTGAGTACTTACAATACCATAGCTAAACAAGGGTGATTATGCCCGAGAAGCTACTCGTCTAAGCTTCTTATAAGCCCTTTCAGGTCTGGCTTATCTTTTACAACCAAGGATAAGTGCTTATTTGAGCTTGTTTGATCATGATTTTGAAATTTAAATGCATAAAGTAAATAAGACTGAATTTAAATGAAATTAACTTTTTATTAAAACTTGAAATGAGTACAAAACTCTAGAAAAACAGATTATAACTTAAATAAAAACATAATAAGCTTAAAAATATTACAAATAAGCTAAAAATAAGCTAAACAGTACACTCCCTACTCCCTTATTTGTGTGTGAAGAAGGTCATATTTATAGGCCTTGGTTGAGGCTGAACCCCTAGGGTTTGGAAGGCTCTGGATCATCCAATTATAGCCCTTGATCATCCCATCATCACAATCCTTGATTCTTGGCCCTTGATTCGATGAATGATGTGTCTCGGCCAATAAGAGCCTGGGAAAATGCCATGGTGTCATTCCTTATTGTGTCATCATCTTCTAGAAGTACTACATGAGGTGGATAAATGGTGAGGTGCAAGGTAAAACAGGATTGAGGATTATGAACAGTATAAAGGGTAAAGGCGCGTATTCTTATTATTTTTAATTGTTTGTTTGATTTGGGTGACCCATGTATAGGATTGGACTAGGGTATTTTATTATTGGAAGAGGGGTCAGTCTGAGGAAAGGGTTAAAAGGTATATTGGACTAGGGAGGTATAAGGTTGGAGTGGGGGTTTTAAAAGGGTAGAGAGGGTTCAGGTTGGATAAAAGGGGTTAAGTTTGGTTAAAAGGGCACTTTTTTAACATAGTTAGTTTGGACTAACTTTGTAAAATGAGGACTAGTTTTGCAAAATGGTTTTATGGACCATTGGTGTAAATTGCTTTGCTCATGAGGGTTTATTTTGGCATATTTAGATAAGCATGCTCCAAAAATGTAGAAACACTTTCCCCGGCTCTGGCTTTTACGCTCTTTTCCAATTTCGTGCCCGTTTTCTTCTTTTTGGTCTTTTCTTTGTCCACTTTGTCATATCCGTTACCTGCACACGCATAAACACAAAAACACAAATATCTTTGGCTTTAGGGATTAGTTTTTGGTCTTTTGGGTTCTGTTTTGATGATAAAATGGTATGTGTTTTCACATATACCAGGGTTTGAATAGTTTTGCCAATTAAAACTTCATTTTAAAGTATTTAGATCGACTTATGTCAATCCATTTAGATCATGTGTTGGATATTGATAGATAGACATATAAATAAATAATGCAAAGAGATAAAGAGTAAAGAAACACAAAACCACGACACAAGTATTTATAGTGGTTCGGCTACAAGGACTCCTCCATTGCCCTACTCCACTTCCCCGAGTACCCAACTCAAGAGTTTCTAAGCACTACACAACACAAGCTACTTAATATGGCGGATAAGCTTTCACAACGTCGCCTACACTTTATCTGGTACTAGGCTAGACACCGAGTTCTTCCAAAAGGTAGAACCAAACCTATCACAATGTCGCCTACACTTTATCTGGTGCAGGGCTAGACACCGAGTTACATTACAAAGGAGGAACTACTACCCAACACTACAACCCAAAGGATATAAGCTCCTTTTTACAACACTTTAAAGGATATCAATAGAATGATCCTTTGGATATGAGGTTAGAGAGGTTAGAACATAGAGAGAAGATATGTCTAAAAGGGGTTTTAAGCAAGAGAGAAATGGCTCACTATTTATAGGCAAACTGCCTATAGTTCCCACGGATCTGGCGGATCCCTTACTCAAGGGATCTGGCCAGTGCAATCTAAGGGATCCGGCAGCTTGGTCAGGCTAGTCCGGATATTGGGTCGCAAACCGGGTTATGAGTTATGGGTTATCGACCATGGATCATGAACTTTGGATCATGGATACCCAACTAGATACATTGTACCTAGTCAATGTGTCATGGGTCTTAGGTCATGGTCATGGACTTTAGGTCATGGATTATGGATAATATCCAGCATGATTTCATGCATGATGTCATGCAATGGATCATGGGTCATGGATCATGCTCCATGGGTATGGTTTATGGACTTTGGTTTTTACCCATTACTTGTAAGTGTTTTATAAAAATGGTTTTGATTTTATTTTAACTTATTTAACTAAACATGTTTTGATGATTTTATATGTTTAGTAAAAGTGTGTTAGTAAACTATTGCCTCAAAGCTTTTACGTATTTTATTTATTTCGTTAAAATAATTTTACGATTGTTATCGATAAAACATTAGAAGATCGTAAAATATAAATAAACATTTTTATGGTTTATTTATATTAACAAATTTTGTAACTACTTAATGCTAAATCATCGATCTCTTTTAATACTGTAAATGTATAGAATGCGGTGCAATCAGGTGTATCAAGGTTAGACATGGATTTTGGGAAAACATGCGGTTTTCCACAAGGCATGCCAATTACTTATTCTATGCATATTCTGCCATTTTTTCAGCCGTATGCATCTACTTCTACGGTTTAGATTTCTTACATAAAGTTTTGTTAACTGTGTAGGTGTCGATGTACGAGGTAGCAGCTTGTCGGGAATAAGAAAAGCAATGTAGTGGCTGCTCGGACGCTTTTTGATGTTGGAAGGCCATTTAATAGCCCAATTACAAGGTTTTTCTTTCACCCTTCTTTATATAACATAATATGTTTTTTCTTTCGTAGTATACGACATATTTTTGGTATACGTCAATTTTAGTAGTATATATTGTTTGTTTGTTTATAGGATGTTTGGATGTGTGTTTTGATTAACTGTTGCGTTTCCAAATGTTTCTATAAAAACCTTTTAAAACTACATTTTTACATCTAACTTGAACACCATTAAATTCCAGTTTTTAAGCAAATCCAAACATGTAACACCCCCAAATCTCAGTACAACGGAAGACTTAATCAAGTTTTCGGGGCTTTACATTGGATTGGTATCTCACACAAGTATAGCAAACAAGATAGTCATATTATCATTCAAAAACCAATCCCAAATTTAATTATCCAAAACATTAATCCCAAAATGGAGGCCCAAACATGATTTATAAAAATAGGTCCCCATAAATTTATCAGAGTTTGATTATGATCCTTCAGCCATGCCTTCTTGCCAAGCTTCCACAGAACACGTACTCCAAACATCACTTAATTTCCTTAGAAAAACATGCTAAAAGGTCAGCTAACGCTGGTGAGTTCATAGGTTCAAATTCAAGTTTAAAATAGTGGACTGTAGGAGTTTATTTGCTATGCGAGACCTAAGATAGATACACATCAATTACATACCAATATCACAATCACAATATCATCAATATCATATCCGAAATCATAGTGGGCCCCTAGCGACTCTAGCCAGCACAGTCGTAGTAAAGTCTAGAACGATTGCTAACCATGGACTAGGTCGAGGTAGAAGTCTACACTTAGCTAGGCAAGTGCTATAGCAATTAGGATTGCTACACTAGACTAAGGCAACAGCTACCACATATCTATATAAACAGTCGAGCACATAAGCAAATCAAAATAGTTTAAAAGGTCCAAAAATAGTAGCATGATTCTCACCCCAAATTAGTTAAAAACATAGATAAAAGTGGGGCTATGAAACTCACCTCAAGCAAGCAACGCACAAATAAACACTAGCAGAAGATAACAGCTAATCACGGCTCAGCAACTATCGACTCGGCACAACCTATTAATGTTAACCAATTTTAATATATATATTTCCCAAAATCAACGTTATCTACCCCAATGTATTCCTTTTCTTTATCTCCAAAAATGTCTTGTTTCACCGTTTAGTCCTAGCGTTTGGTATCATCGTGTGAGTCTATCGACTCAATATGATATCATGAATGCACTTAAACAACCACAATGTGACTCAATGCAACACCATGAGACGTCTAAGCGATAAGCTCCATAGTCCACTAAGTTTTGGAATAAATAGTAGACCTTATCGAATTCGTCAACTCGATACACTCTATTATTTATTCATGTCGCTTATTATCCCATAAACCGGTCGCATCCTAACGACTCATAAGGATAATTCACCCATTAATAAGGTTACCCAACGTACCTAGCGGGCTCTTATTAGATTCGTCAACCTAATAAGTTCGCTACCCACGTGGATCGACGCTATTAATGTTAGGTCATCCGTAACCCATGCACACAACGTAAACAAATTAAATACTTGAAACTAGTATTAAATGCTCATAAATGGCACATTTCAATAAACATGCACTCGAAATATTAAATACCTATTTATTGGAAAACCTTTCCATTTTAGTTGTTAATTCCCATTTAAAATAGTAAATAACAAGACAAGTCTTGTTATCAATAGTATTGGATTAAAAGCCTTTTATTATTTATGTTTCACCATTTATTATTCATGTTTATATATATATATATATATATATATATATATATATATATATATATATATATATATATATATATATATATATATTGTTTCAATATAAGTCTCATATCATTATTCGTTTCGAGTCATGACTCATGACTTCTGATTTTAATCAATCTATAGTCCAAAATATACTAAAGTCCATATTACGGCGTTGTCGGGGTCAACAATGACTAAAAAGTCAAAGTAACACCGACGTTACTCAAAGTTGACAATTTATATATAAGTCCAAGTAATTAATCACAATAGCGCAACTTAATCTCAAATCAACCCAAATCAATCTCGCCAACCAATCAATCTACCAAATATACCCGAAACCAATGTTATGACCATAATGGTCATGACACAGTCACGGTTAAGACCACGTGAACCAAACAAGCTCTAGAAGCTTTTCGGCTCCACGCGTTTAATCCAAACACCAACAAAAACAACCAACAAGATACCACAACAATCCGACCCGGACCCGTGGTCCTTATGGGTCTCGTACAGCACCACACCACGACCCATCGTGGGTCTTGGTGGTTCGTACGCCCCAAACTGCACAACCAAACACTCCCAAATGGATTCTACAACAACCAAACACAATCAATCAACCTCCAATCATCATCCAAACATCAAACCCATCAACTAATCTAAACCCATCATATGAAACTAAGCCTAAAATGCAAGAACACACCAATATGATACACCACATGATACCAAATCACTAGCTACATGTTTTATTAAGTGTAACTTAGTTTTAATCCCATGTTTCACCCAAAACCCATTATGGTCGAACCATAAACGAGCCATATAGAGCTCATCCGTGGCTTTCCATGACTCAAACAAGCTTGACCCATGTTCCATTTACCTTTTCCCAATTCGATCTACAAGATTTATTGAAAACCCTAGAATCACGAATCGTTTTTGTAAGATTTGGAGGTGTTAATGTAGGCTTCTATAAGAGGTATATATATGGATAGAAAGAGGAAAGAGAGATCTAAAAAATGGTGGTGGTTGTGTAATTTCACTCGTCGGAAAATTGTCATAATCCCGCTAGAAAGGGGCGGCGGTGGTGGGTGGTTTTAGGGTTAGGGTTTGTTTGGTGGAGGAGAGAGGGAGTAGAGAGAGAAAGTTATGTGTATGTGTGTTTTTAGTGAGAGAAAATGGAAGTGAAAAATGAGGTTAGGAGGGAGTATATATACTTAGGAAAAAGGACCTCAAAATAATTGAAATGGTTGGAGAGGCGCCAGCTAGGTAGAAATTGGAGGGGCCGAAGCCGTATTTTTTCATAACTATCCCGTTTACCCAATCCCGAGCTCATATATTGTCCTGCGAGTGTCCCACGACGTTACTTCGATTTTCTATTATGTTTATTTATGTTTTTCCACGAGTTTTAACTATTTATTTGCCAAGTTTCGAGTTACGGTTCAAAAGTTACGTTATTTCTTGTTTTAAGCTTTTATTGTGCCGAATCGAATAGTGCCTAACAAAAAGAGTTAAAACTCACACGATAACTCATACGATAATATAATAAATCATAAAAACCAATAAACGATATCAAATCAAGTCATGGTTGATAAAAATAGTTATAAAGGCAAAAGCTCTATTTAGTTTAACGTAATGCGGTTACCTAAAATAGACTCCCTAATTGCCAGTTGTCACAGCCTCCCAGCCTCAGAAGAAACCCGTCCCGGGTTTCACTCTGAGTTTCTTGGTGTCATGAAGAGTTTAGGGTACTTCTTACGGAATACGTCCTCACATTCCCAAGTGAACTCCGGTCCATTTTGGGAGTTCCAACGAACTTTGATAATCGGAATACAGCTATGCTTCAACCGTTTAATCTTACGATCGATGATCTCTATCGGTTCCTTAACGAAATTCAACTTCTCATCAATCCGGATATCTCTTAACGGTACAACTATGTTTTCCTCCGAAAGACATTTCTTAAGATTACTAACATGAAAGACATTGTGTACACTGCTCAATTCCAAAGGTAGCTCTAGATGGTAAGCTACTGGTCCGATTCTTTCTAGGATTGGAAAGGGACCAATGTATCGGGGATTGAGTTTTCCACGCTTTCCAAAATGAATCACTCCTTTCCAAGGAGAAACCTTTAACATAACACGATCTCCAACCTGAAACTCTAAGGGTTTACATCTCCTATCGTCATAACTCTTTTGTCTATCACGAGCTGTTTACAAACGGTTAGGAATCTGAACTATCTTCTCAGTGATTTCTAGAACAAGTTCGGGACCGGTAAGTTGACTCTCGCCAACTTCAGCCCAACAAACATACAGTGCCTCAAATGGAGCGGCCTTAATGTTAACATGATAACTATTGTTGTAGGAGAATTCGGCCAAAGGAAGATGTCTCTCCTAGCCTTTGCCGAAATCGATGACACAGGATCTAAGCATATCCTCTAAGGTCTGAATGGTTCTTTCGCTCTGACCTTCGGTTTGAGGATGATAAGCAGTGCTCATATCCAGGTTTGTTCCTAATGTTGACTGTAAGGATCTCAAAAAGTGGGATGATAAGCAGTGACAACTCGTAATTTCGTGACATTTCATATAGACTAGATTTAGTCTACACATCATTAGTAACATCATTTCATATCAATTTATGCATGGGTTTTGCATTTTACATTAAACGCTTATTTTCTTATTAAATAAACGCTATCGCTGTAAACATTATTTGAACATTTGATCCGACACTTTCAAAAATTATTCGATATATTTTGTACTCATAATAAGATTATAAAATAATATTATTATTTTACTCGATGTTTTCAATTTATTTTGTATATAAATTGTTATGTATAAAATTTTACGACGGTTTTCTTAAATACTACACGATAATTATTATTTCACTCAAATTTTGCAAGAAATGTATTTTTATAATTTTTATGACCTCAATATATTTTATCTTGACCCGTTAAAATTTATTTTTAATTAACGCTACCCTACAAGCTCAAATATTTATACAAGTTATTACTTATGCTTGAACAACTACACATTTTACTCTACTTAAATACTAAATAAAAAATATATATATAAACTTTAAATATACATCACCCTTGTCGACACAAGGGTGACTCACATCTTTCATTTGCAAAATATCTCTTACATATAATGTATAATACTTATAACATCAAAACATTCATTCATATCTTCAAGTGTTAAAAAAAAATAAAAGATCTCTTCTCTCCTTCATCATTCAACCGGCCATATAGGAAGACCAAGAAGAAGAACATAAAAATTTTTCAACTCAAGTTTATTACACTCTAGTTACACTCTTAGTTTAGGTTTTGAAATAAAAACCTAGGGTGTTTAGGATTAAACCTTTGTTCACTTCACCTCATCAAGTTACTAGTAAGCATCTCATATTCATGTTCATCTTTCATATTTATTTTGTGTTCATTTCATCATATTTAAGAAAAACATGCAAGTCATAATGATGTTTATACCACTTTTTATTGTTTTTAAGAGTTATATATATATATATATTCATCATCCTATAATTACTCCTTGAAATATATCACTTTTGGTGATTTCTAGGAACCCATGACACCCTAAGAAGGTGTATGGTAGGATTAGAATAGCTCCGTAGTTGTTTTGAATTGGTTAGAATAGGTTTGACGCGAGAAAAACTCATTTCGACAAATTTATTTAGAGGTCTGATCTTATTTTCGAATTCGGAATTCTCGACAAGAGATAAAAATTTTGGGCTAGATATTTGGAAAATATACTTTAAAACGAAACGTGGTCGCTGAACGGGTTAAACGGAGTTATAACGAAGAAGATATGAATTTTTCAAGTTAGACGACGAAAACTATAAAATTCTGAAATTTCAGCATATTACTTCCACTTTTTACGAGTCAAAAATGAGGCATAAGCGTTATGAAATGTGTCGACTTATAAAGAATATATTAGTATACTTTGATACGAATCTAAGGACATATAAAACGTAGAAAACGGACTTGTAACAAATAAATTACACGTGTTTACATAAAGTTGCCGTAACTATATTATATAAGAAAAACTAATATATTTCTATTAGACAAATATTACGGCCACAAATGACCATGTTGAGGGTCGTTTTTAACATGGATGTAGTACTTTTTATAACATGATGTCTTCTAGTAAAAGTGAGTTCGCCTAGCCTATTTTCCAAAATGTCCGATCGCTCATTGCCGGAGTTGTAATGAATAAATTACTACTACTTAAACTTTGCCGAAAACCACCCTTAAACAATATTTCGATACAAGTACCATACTTAACCTATATTTTTCTCCATGATCGAGACCTCTATGATAAAAACTTAAAAGCTAAAACTTTGAGATAATGATACAAGCTTTCCAAAACCGTTGAGTTTGTTTCCAACACTCGATGTGCACCATTTACGACTAGCTTTTCAAGGCCGTTTAGTCACTTTCATGAATTTTTCAAATGACATTATTTAACCATTTAAAAGCTATAATTTCTTGATAAATCATTAAACGACTCTCGGGAGGTCGTTTCAACGTAAATACTTGTAAATTATTTTATAATATGACGAGATGTCATAAACATATATTTCAACGATAAACATTATTTACAAATGTACAAGTGGTATGGATATCATATGAGTTTGCATGCACGATATTGTTTCATGATTTACATTAGAACATATCATTCATAATAGGTCATGTTAGAGGTTGCGCCTCACTTCAAGATTGCCATTATATCATCATAAACATTGCACCAGTGAGTTCATACCCGCTTTTACTGCTTAAATTCTTACAAACTATTTGGGAGATACATGCTTAAATACTTGTTTTTACTCTTGCATAATACTCAAACCATTTATATAATTGTGTTACACTATACTTTATACTCTTGGACATTATGTGTGGTTTATTGCGATATGTGCCTTAATGTGCTAAACTTGTTTTCAATTATGCCTCAACATACATACATTAGTTGGTTAACTCCAGGGAGCCGGAGGAGAGGTATTGATGGTACTATCGGTCGACGCCCCCACCCTTGTGTCCCCGATGACTTGACCTGGGGTGAATATAATCCATTATTCAATGAGACACAACAAACAATGTAGACTTGTCAAGAGGTTCATTGGTTGTGATTCTTTGCATTAAGTACTTGTATATATCGTATGCACATATGTCCTACTTTCAAACAAGATTGACAATTTATGTCTTGGCGGTGGTCGTAAACACAAAGTGTTGCAAGTTTTGTATGGGCGAACTTGAACCGAGTGGATTTACAATACCTTTGCCGCATGAACATTTTCTAAAGGTTTTCATTTCAACACAAACTCTATGAACTCACTCAACCTTTGTATTGACACTTTTAGCATGTTTTATCTCGTGTATCTAAGGCATTCACTTCATGGCATGCATATGGACATATCATAGAGTCGTAGGTGACGACGCGTCACACATGGGATTTATGCACTTTAAAACATCGTTTGGCTTGTAACAAACTTATTTCCGCACAAGTTGATTTTCATTTGGGACCCATACTTTGTAAACTCGATTGTTTTAATAAATTAAACGATGTGTTTTCCAAACGACACTTTAGGTCATTCGATATAACTGTGATTGTGGAGCTATGACAAATATCCCCAGAATTCCATTCACCGCAAAATGTAATTTGGGGTGACACTTAAGTTGTCTGGATGCATAAGCTATCACCTTCTCCCGTTGCATCAAAATGTAACCTAAGCCTTTATGCGGCCGTCAGTAGACACAACAAAATCTTTGCTTCTCCATTCATACTTAACGCCCTTCAGGCCGCTTGGTCAATGACTTAGATTTTTGGAGAATCCTTAATGAACCTTCGGTAATAGCTCGCTAAACCTAGAACCGGCGGACTTGATGGGTTCCTAAGGGCGCCCATTCCTTAATGACCTCAATCTTGGTCTGGTCGACGGAAATCCTCGACTATCTATCACGTGACCTAAGAATTGTATGCAATGAACTAAAATTTACACTTAGAGAATTTGGCATACAACTTCTCTTCTCTTAACAACTCTAAAATGAGCCTCAAATGCTCTTCGTGCTCCTCTCTACTCTTGGAGTATATCAAGATGTCGTCTATGAATACTATCACAAACTTATCCAGATATGGTTTACACACTTGGTTCATGAGATCCATGAAAACCGCTGGCGCGTTGGTTAAACCAAACGACATCACTTGGAATTCATAGTGCCCATAACGAGTCCTAAACGCCGTCCTAGGGATATCCTCCTCTCGAAATCTAAGCTGGTGATAACCGCATCAGTAAGTCGATCTTGAAAAGACACTAGCTCTTGAGTTGGTCAAATAGGTCGTCTATTCTAGGTAGTGGATATCGATTATTCACCGTCAACTTATTCAACTCCCTATAATTACTACACATCCAAACGATCCATCCTTCTTCTTCACAAACAACACCGTGCTCCCCACGGTGATGAACTTGGTCGAATGAATCCCTTTATCCGAAAACTCGCCAATTGTTTAGACAGCCTCCAATTCTCTTGAGCAAGTCGATAGGTTCCAAGCTACAAAGACACTGTGTATCAACTCGATTTTGGAATTCCACTTGTTGGACAGGTGGAATCCCTGGCAGATCTTTAGGAAACATATCTGGAAACTCTCTAACGACGGGTACATCCTTAAGGTATCCTTCACTCTTCTCCTCGCTTTTCTTTTCAGAATTCGAGCCAAGAAAAGACAACCTCCTCTATCGATGTACTTCTAGGCCTTAATACAAGAGATGATGCTCAACCAGGAGGGACTTCCACAGTCTCTCCGATCTCCTTGTATGCTTAGAACATTTCCGCCATATGGTACACGCACGATCTTCTCATCGCAGATGATGTGTGCACCGTTCTTCGACAACCAATCCATTCCGATGATGACGTCAAAACTTCCCAAGGTAACTGGCAATAGGTCTATGCTAAATGGGTGGTAGAGATGGAAACGGGGCCGGGTATGCGGGGAATAGTTGATACCATCCCCATCCTCGAAGTTCAATAGCTATCCCCATCCCCGCCCCCATCCCCTGTCGGGGGTCACAATTACGTCCCCATCCCCGTCCCCGATGGGGAACGGTGATCCCCAATGAGGAATCGGGGATTTTTTCCCCTTTACACAATTGACATTTTAAATGTATTTTAATGGTGCAACCATACTAATAGCAAAAAAAATTCAATCGTTATTGTAAATTCAAGCATTCGATAAAAAAACATAATAAAAAATACGACTTATCGTAAGTACAAAAACCAAAATATAACTACAACCGGAAACAAAAACGTGAAATAATCCAATGTGCAAAGGAGATTGAGAATTGAGTGTTCATTGTTTAAGAGTGAATATCCTTTTTAGTTTTAGGAGATTGAGAATTGAATTGATTACAGCAGTGTTTCCAAATTTCTGGAAGGGTATTTTCAAAGAGGTATTTAACTATTGATTGAAAAGATTTCAAATATTGTACATGTATATAATTGTATTTATATAGGAAATATATTCGGGGATGGGTTTGGGGACGGGTTCGGGGACCCGATGGTATTACCATCCCCGCCTCCATACCCACTTTTAAGTATAGAGGATTCCCCACCCCCATCCCCATACCCGGTCAACTCGGGGATTCCTCGGTCAAATAGTGTTCGGGTATCGGATTCTCCGTCGTTCAGGTTTTTTTGCCGTCTCTAACGGGTGGTCTAGGAAACTTAAGGTACAACCTCGGACTACGGTGTCTATCTTCTCCCTATTCTCATTAGCTAATTCCACATCGTAACTGAACCCTAGAGGTGTTTGGGAAATTCCTAGTAATGGCATAAAGTTGGTGGATACGAAACTCATATCGGCACCAAGATCAAACAAGATGGAAGCATAGCGATTATTGAGAAGGAACGCATCAGAATCACGTTAGGGTCCTCACCACTTTTACTTCCCAATAGCATACACACGCGTTGTTCCCATGTCTTTCTGCTGATTCCTAGTACCTTGATTCCTTTGATTCCCTACAACCTCTCACTTCACAGGGTTTAAGCCATTACTTCCCACACATCGGTTAACAAATCCTCCTCCATTACCGGGTTTTCCCTTCATCCACGGCTCTCGGCACTCATTCTTGTAGTGCCCTTTCTTTCCACATCCAAAACAGGTGACAGTGGCCTTCCAGTCCGCTCCTTGTGCAGTTTGAGCCACAGCAAGTGGACGGGACCTACAGTCTTTGGCCACGTGTCCTACCTTAGAGCAATTACTACACACTATTGAGCACGGTCCATGGTGGTGTCGATTGCAATGACCATACAAGGGCTTGCTACCTTCATAACCCTTCTTCTCTCTATTTCC
Source organism: Chrysanthemum lavandulifolium (assembly GCA_022545495.1). Taxonomy (NCBI): domain Eukaryota; kingdom Viridiplantae; phylum Streptophyta; class Magnoliopsida; order Asterales; family Asteraceae; genus Chrysanthemum; species Chrysanthemum lavandulifolium. Next base: position 180,918,336 of record CM040243.1, read on the forward strand.
TATGGCGAACACCCTAGCTGTCTCTTGCCGTTTGTTGCCATTCCCTTTAACAACCTCATTCCTCTTCCTCTTATTACTTTTATCATTCTTACCCTTGTCTCCTCCTTCTAACACATAAGAGTCCATCAACCGTTGAGCCACAGTAATTGCCTCATGCAAGTTAGTTGGCTTCACAGTGATGACATCATTCCTAGTAGCTAGAGGCAATCCATCAGTATACCTCTCAATCTTAAGAGCTTCAGTGCAAACCATTTTAGGGCAAAGCAGCGACAACTCTTGGAAAAGACGATTGTAAGTCGTCATGTCGGTACCCTTAACCTTATGGTTCCAGAACTCAATCTCTAGCCTCTTAACTTCATTCCTAGGATAGTAGGTCTTGATCAGGAGAGCTTTAAACTGGGTCCAAGTCATGCTATAAGCTACATCACTTCCTACGGATCTGTGATAGTTGTTCCACCAGGTCAATGCTTCGTCCTTCAAGGTAAATGTTGCATACTTAACCTTACAATCCTCTTCACAGTTGCTAACGGTAAACGCAGACTCAGTCTTCTCCATCTAACTTGTTAGGTAAACCACTCCCTCGGTTCCTCGAACTCGATGAGACCACATAATCGGAACTCTTTGTAGGTACAACCTCGAGCTCAATTAAGTGGTGGGGTTCCACCAGAGGTGTTAGAGAGATTAGACTCATCTAGCAGTTCAACTACAAGTTACGTCACAAGCTGGTCGATGTGGGCTGGGTCCAAAGGCGGAGGGTTTTGTGGAACAGGACCATTCTCAGCATGGTCGTTCACATTCGGGTTCCCAACAGCGGGGTTATCAGTATTCTGGTTCTCTACAGGTGGAGTTGTCGAGGTCGGACGACGACCTCAACGGACAGCGGAAACCACAATAGCAGGAGCTCCTCGAATAACGCATGAATAATAGTTTCATAAGTTCACAATTCACGCTCTAAAAGACTGGGTTTGGTTCCAAGGATCACCGAATAATGCACGAATACATAATCAAGGATAACAAGGATAACGCTATATCATAACGAAACAACTAGAGACCGAATCATAACTTAAGGATGCACATTCTAATAACCATAACTCATAGTTTCCAAAGTGGAATACATGAAAGGATACGGAGAAATCAAGAACGATTCTAACAACGATACTAACAAGATAACTATGATATATCTACATCTCGAACTAGAGACTACTCAGTTTCAAGATGGTACAATGCCATGAATCTAACACAATCTAGCCACGACTACGAGCACTCCTAAATGATCTCCAAACATTGTCCATCACTCTCCATAGTGACGAAATCCTCAGACCGAAAGTGTCACGATCTTTCTTAAGATTCACGACCTCCTCCAACTCGCCGACCTTGCATCAAGCGCTTGGTCCGCCTCCCCGGCTTTCAATACCGCTTGCCTGCCTTACCCGCTCATAGAGTTCCGACATACCCTCTCAAGGCTATCGACTTCTCTCCATCTTAGTCATATCTATCCTCAAATCCTCTACACCGCCCCCGACACTCCATCTAATCGATCCGACAACCGACTAAGGCTAATATTCGATATAATCCTCTCCCAAATCGCACCTGCACTCCATACTCCTCGGCTCAAGCAATCTCCAATGGTATCTCTCGAACCTAATGGGCTGCCTATCTCACCGAATGTGAGGTGAACCAAAATCAAAAGGCCGCCTAGAGAATCAAAAGGTAAGGGAGAGTCTGGTCCTAGTGAATGCATGTAATGCGCAGACTCAGAATGGAGGAGTACCCCTTCCGGATATCCTCATCATCCTCCTCTCGAGGATCATCATCCTCATCTACATACCCTCCTCAATCTCAAGCTTTTCCTCGATCTCATGCTCCTCCTCGCCCTCATCTTCAGAAGGAGAGTCCATGAGTCGGCGTCTCTATGTGGGTGAATCCTGAGGTAGTACAGTAATGGGATCTAGGTCTTCTAAGACATGGTGATGCTGGTCGTGATGACAGAAGAGAGTGGGCTGCTAGGTGAATACGTGATGATGGTGGTTGCACGGACATGCGGGCAGTACTACGAGTAAGTCTAGGAGTCTAGGCTCGTACTAAGACCTAATGCAAAGTGAACTGCCTAGATGAGCTAGGAAGATCTGATGATGATGATGAACTAGAGTGACGGTAATCACATAGGGATCGCCTCATGCAATGTACCATGAGAGTCAATGTTGGGAACTAGCAAAGCAGAAGGACATCCTCGCACACATCATAAGCTAGTGAAGGCATAGTCAATGACAATGGCATAGGTAGGTATAAGTGTTTGAAAACAACTAGTTCTAATAAGCGATCAACTCAACCAAAACATATATCACATAATGAAAGCTTTAAAATAGAGGTACCACATTACTCAAAATATGTCTTTAAATAAAACACATAAGTTCTGTTTTATCACATAATCCATGCATCATATAATCCCAAATCAAATCACTCATATAATCAAGTTCATAATATCTCGACAATCAAATCAAATTTACCAAAACTCAATAATCATATCTCAAAACATAACATCTCAATAAACAATTCACCATTCATAATATCTCATAAATTAAATTGTAGTTCATACCATAATCAAATAAGAATCTTCGGTTTGGCAGGCGGGCATGCGTCGGTCGAGGATCAATTTTCTTAAAAAGTCGTTATAGTTTAGGTTTTATTAAATACCTAGTTCTCTATAGCCATGGCTCTGATACCAATCTGTAACACCCCCAAATCTCGGTATAGCGGAAGACTTAATCAAGTTTTTAGGGCGTTACATTGGATTGGTATCTCACACAAGTATAGCAAACAAGATAGTCATATTATCATTCAAAAACTAATCCCACATTTAATTATCCAAAACATTAATCTCAAAATGTAAATATTAGGCCCAAACATGATTTATAAAAATAGGTCCTCATAAATTTATCAGAGTTTGATTATGATCCTTAACCATGCCTTCTTGCCAAGCTTCCACATAACACGTACTCCAAACATCACTTAATTTCCGAGAGAAACATGCTAAAAGTTCACTTAACGATGTGAGTTCATAGGTTTAATTCAAGTTTAAAATAGTGGACCCGTAGGAGTTTATTTGCTATGCGAGACCTAAGATAGATATACATCAATCACATACCAATATCACAATCACAATATCATCAATATCATATCCGACGTCATAGTGGTCCCCTAGCGACTCTAGTCAGCACAGCCATAGCAAAGTCTAGAATGATTGCTAACCCTGGACTAGGTCGAGGTAGAATTCTATACTTACCTAGGCAAGTGTTATAGAAATTAGGATTGCTACCCTAGACTAAGGCAACACCTACCACTTATCTATCTAAACAGTCGAGCACATAAGCAAATCAAAATAGTTTAAAAGGTCCAAAAATAGTAGCATGATTCTCACCCCAAATTAGTTAAAAACATAGATAAAAGTGGGGCTATGAAACTCACCTCAAGCAAGCAACGCACAAATAAACACTGGCAGAAGATAACAGCTAATCACGGCTCAGCAACTATCGAATCTAAGACAACCTATTAATGTAAACCAATTTTAATATATATATTTCCCAAAATCAACGTTATCTACCCCAATGTATGCCTTTTCTTTATCTCCAAAATGTCTTGTTTCACCGCTTAGTCCTAGCGCTTGGTATCATCGCAGCGTATCGACTCAATATGATATCATGAATGCACTTAAACAACCACAATGCGACTCAATGCAACACCATGAGACGCCTGCGATAAGCTCCATAGTCCAATAAGTTTCGAATAAATAGTAGACCTTATCGAATTCGCCAACTCGATAAACTCAATTATTTATTCGGGTCGCTTATTATCCCATAAACCGGTCGCATCCTAACGAGTCATAAGGATAGTTCACCCATTAATAATGTTACCCAACGTACCTAGTGGGCTCTTATTAGATTCATCAACCTAATAAGTCCGCTACCCACGTGGATCGAAGCTATTATTGTTAGGTCATCCATAACCAATGCATACAACGTAAACAAATTAAATACTTGAAGCTAGTATTAAATGCTCATAAATGGCACATTTCGATAAACATGCACTCGAAACATTAAATACTTATTTATTGAAAAACCTTTCCATTTTAGTTATTAATTCCCATTTAAAATAGTAAATAACAAGACAAGTCTTGTTATCGATAGTTTTGGTATAAAAGCCTTTTATTATTTATGTTCCACCATTTATTATTCATGTTTATATATATATTTATTACGCCAATTTCAATATAAGTCTCATATCGTTATTCGCTTTGAGTCCACAAGCACGAGTCATGACTTCTCGCTTTTAATCAATCTATAGTCCAAAATATACTAAAGTCCATATTACGGCGTTGTCGGGTCAACAATGACTAAAAAGTCAAAGTAACACCGACGCTGCTCAAAGTTGACAATTTATATATAAGTCCAAGTAATTAATAACAATAGCGCAACTTAATCTCAAATCAACCCAAATCAATCTCGCCAACCAATCAATCTACCAAATATACCCAAACCAATGTTATGACCCTAATGGTCATGACATCTACACTAAGACCACGCGAACCAAACAAGCTCTAGAAGCTTTTCACCCACGTCCTCATCCAAACACCAACAACAACAATCAACAAGATACCACAACAATCCGACCCGGACCGGTGGTCCTTATGGGTCTCGTACAACACCACAACACGACCTATCGTGGGTCTGGGTGGTTCGTACGTCCCAAACTACACAACCAAACGCTCCCAAATGGCTTCTACAACAACCAAACACAATCAATCAACCTCCAATCATCATCCAAACATCAAACCCATCAACTAATCTAAACCATCATATGAAACTAAGCCTAAAATGCAAAAACAAAACAATATGATACACCACATGATACCAAAACACTAGCTACATGTTTTATTAAGCGTAAAATAGTTTTAATCCCATGTTTCACCCAAAACCCATTATGGTCGAACCATAAACGAGCCATATAGAGATCATTCGTGGCTTTCCATGACTCAAACAAGCTTGACCCATGTTCCATTTACCTTTTCCCAACTCGATCTACAAGATTTAATGAAAACCCTAGAATCACGAATCATTTTTGTAAGATTTGGAGGTGTTAATATAGGCTTCTATAAGAGATATATATGTGGATGGAAAGAGGAAAGAGAGATCTACAAAATGGTGGTGGTGGTGTAATTTCACTCGCCGAAAAATTGTCGGAATCCCGCCGGAAAGGGGCGGCGGTGGTGGGTGGTTTTAGGGTTAGGGTTAGGGTTAGGGTTTGTTTGGTGGAGGAGAGAGAGAGTAGATAGAGAAAGTTATGTGTATGTGTGTTTTTAGTGAGAGAAAATGGAAGTGAAAAATGAGGTTAGGAGGGAGTATATATACTTAAGAAAAAGGACCTCAAAATAACTGAAATGGTTGGGAGGGGGGCACCAGCTAGGTAGAAATTGGAGGGGTCGAAGCCGTAATTTTTCATAACTAACCCGTTAACCCAATCCCGAGCTCATATATTGTCCTGCGAGTGTCCCACGACGTTCCCTCGACTTTCTATTATGTTTATTTATGTTTTTTCACGAGTTTTGACTATTTATTTGCCAAGTTTCGAGTTACGGTTCAAAAGTTACATTATTTCTTGTTTTGCGCTTTTATCAATAATCGAATAGTCATTTAACAAAAGAAAGTTAAAACTCACACTATAACTCATACAATAATATAATAAATCATAAAACCAATAAACGATATCAAATCAAGTCATGGTCGATAAAAATAGTTATAAAGGCAAAACTCAGCTTAGTTTAACGAAAATGCTTACCTAAAATAGATTCCCTAATCACAACATCACAAAACACCTCTTAAAACGGCCAAATCACCCCTTTAAACTGCTATTTGGTAGCAGCCCCACACATCCCTTAAAATTTTACATTTTGGATTTGTATGTTACTCGTAGTGGCCTCATACACTTCTGATTTCTCAGCCAAAAAGTCAAAAAACATGGTCAGACAAAAAGAAATATTATAAATTTGAAAATGAGTTCTTCGGTAACCTGAATTATAGTGTGGCTTAAATTTTGCTATTATAAATGTAATTGACTTGTTGTCAATTTTTCTTGCTTTACTAACATATATATTTACAAGCAAATGCTCCATCCAGTTTTTTTCCCGCTATAATATAGTTTTCATTGATTCCCATATACTTGACTCTTGATTTCAGGAACAACTTATTGCAGGTTAGTTACATCTGCCCTTTGATTATATTTGTTGGTAATGATTTTGATATGGACTGATGTGCTACAATTCAGGATTTCTAAATGGTTTCGCTAATGTTTGATATTCTTATAGCTGGGCCGCACAGATCTGTGTGTGGTAACTGTTGCGGAGATGCACAGCCTGGGTACCAAAATGTTTCAGCACGATGGCTGTTAGAAGATGCGATTATGCACTTCGTACAAGATTCAAAAACTGATTTCAATTATCATCAACGTCCGTCGCCAATTCGTGTTGCTACAGCTGGGGTGCACGTGCCGGTGTCCGCTGATTGTCATGTAGCCCTTTGATTATATTTGTTGGTAATGATTTTGATATGGACTGTTGTGCTACAATTCAGGATTTCTAAATGGTTTCGCTAATGTTTGATATTCTTATAGCTGGGCCGCACATATCTGTGTGTGGTGACTGTTGCGGAGATGCACAGCCTGGGTACCAAAATGTTTCATCATGATGGCTGTTAGAAGATGCGATTATGCACTTCGCACAAGATTCAAAACTGATTTCAATTATGGTCAACGTCCGTCGCCAATTCATGTTGCTACAGCTGGGGTACACGTGCCGGTGTCCGCGATTATGCACTTCGTACAAGATTCAAAAACTGATTTCAATTATGGTCAAAGTCCGTCGCCAATTCGTGTTGCTACAGCTGGGGTGCACGTGCCCATGTCCGCTGATTGTCATGTAGATGCATAAGCAGGGGGCCGCAGAGGTACCGGTGACACAATACTAACGCGGAACACCACTCTACGAACAATTGCACCAGCAGATCCTTATGATAGAGCACGTCCGACATCAGGTGTTTTTCATAGGTTCAATACATTTATTCTATTTTTGTACCTTGCCTGCTTTTGACACTCTTGCTTTATGTAGCGGATATGCAACGACCTGCTATTGATCCAGACACAAATGGGGCTCCTTGATTAGTTTTTTATTATTGACTAGTTATGCTAACTTATAATTTGGCAATTTTCAGCCTTTTGAAATGATTGTTGTATTGTGTTGTTGCTGGTCACTAACAAAAGTTATGGAACTCATAAAATGGTACCTTCTAATAATATATCATGTATTCGAATATTAATTTTGTACATTAGCCATATAGAACAGATCAATATGTAACCATATTCGCTATATAATAAACGAACCAATCATAATCCTCCATCTTTTATTTAAATTAATAAAATCATTTTTCACATTTTTTAAAACAATATATCTTATAAACAGAATTTTCAAATATAACATATCGCTGACGTAGACTAATTATCTTTCATGATACGCACTTTTATATTTTTATAAACATTTTTTTTCAAAATTCGTCCGAAAAATCATATATGATTTTACGAATCATATATGATTTTAAAAATCATGTATGATTCGATTTTATGAATCATATTATTTTTTACTTAATCATATATGATTCTCAAAAATCATATATGATTCATAAAATCAATCATATATGATTTTCATAAATCATATACGATTTTGCTGATCAAATTTTGAAAAAAACGGTTAAAAATATATGTATAAATATCTATAGAAGATAATTAATTCGTCACCAGATAATTTTTTATCGCAGAACGATTAACGGTCATTGAGATATTTAATTTTTAAAAAAGGTGAAAGTTTATCATAATAAAAAACGAATTCATATATTTGCCCATCGGATCCACAGAATTTTGGATCTATATCAACTTTCAGATAGCCATATATGTCATGTATGGTATATTATAAGTTATAGAATGCATTAAAACATCTAACTCTTTATACCTTTTTCCTTCTTTACAGGAAATGTTGCGTTAATTTTTGAGGAGCAGACGGCCACCATGAATGAGAACCATCGTGTTGGCTGCAAGTTTCTGCTATTTCGGTGTTAGTTTGTCAACTACCAAAATCTACCCTTCTAACTTAAAAGGAGATGGAATTAATGTTCAACTTTTAAATTTGATCGTCATGTTTTTTAAATAAATTGAACCCTTTAAGGTTTTTGCAAACTTAAACTTATAATAGAAAACAACGCCTCGCCGCAACGCGGCGGACAGGCGCCCACCTCGTTTTTCTCCATGTATCATCATTAAAGGAAAATTATTTAATTCTGGATGAAATGGAAAGCACGTAAATGAATAAACGACAGGGTTGAAGTAACACAATCTATTTTACAGGAGACGGATAAAACAAACTAGATAGCAACGAATGGTAACAACTTGAGCTGATACATAAGTAAGAAACTCGATAAAAATGAATAAATAACTTATAAAACCAAAAGACTGAGATTTTTAATGAGCAAAAACCAACTCCTGATGCACAAAATATTTCAGTACATAAAGATGAATTGTTGATGCCCGAAAAGCAAATAAATAAGTTCGTCATTTCGCATCAAATGCTCGTATTTGGCATCGATCGATAAAGTTCATATTTGTTATTAAATTTAGGGTTTAGCATCGTGATTTGGTTTTGTTTTACTTGTTTTACGGTAAAAGGTTATTTCACTTGAATTTATGGTGCGTTTGGTGGGGGAATGGAATAAGGGAATAATATCGGATATGATTGCAAGTGTTTGGTTAAGATGTATATATCTTTCAAATATGTGATTGAAAGATACATATGTTCCATACTCTATAGTACTTAAAAGGGCAAGACATGAAACTTTCATACCTGTGAACCCTAACTTATAACCAACTTATATCCAGACACATTCTCATTATGATTTATGACAACATACCAAAAGCATATTCTATAGAGAAACAGAAGTAACGGTTACTATTTAACTAGCTATCCATAGATGCTTGAATTTTTTTGTAATTTAAGGATTTAATGCAATTACAAAAGAATATTAGAGCAACATTTATGAAAAACATGCAGAACAAAAAAATGAAAACTATGTTCGTTCATGATGTCATTTCTCTTCTTACCTTTCGAAAAAGTTTGCACCTTCCATTATACTTTCAGTGTAAGTGTTTGCATAAGTCCCAAAGAAACATTTGTTTTAATATATTACAACATTTAAGATTTTGAAAAACATGACGTTAAAAGTATATACTTTACAACTATATCCATATTGATCATTATATACGAGTTTACCAAGTACCGTCTCCTAAAGTTAAATGTAGACCATGTACCAAATGCTGTTAGGATCGATCCGTTAGATCGAGGGCCTGATCTGCATGCCGAAAAGCAATAAACCTCTTACATCGCTTTTGTGAAGCACAACCCTCGTACTATGACTTATTAATATGTGTAACCCTTCTTAACAATAAACAAAATCATATATTTAATTTCTAATATAAAAAACAATCAACAAACCCATAGTTTCTTTATGACAGAAACGAGGTGCAGGAGCCCGCCGCGTTGCGGCAGGAGCATTTGCAAATTTTTAGGTATGATGAAAGAAGATTGTACTCCAAAGATAATAACATTTCTCAACCCACTTGTTTTCTACATTAAGTAAAAATGGAATAACAAAAGGTCATATTACAGCATGGACAGGTATATCAGCAGGACACATCGGGTTAACTAACTGTATATGGCTGATCTTGTTGACCAATTGATGGTGTAGATGTTGGTTCACCATCCACTGTTCCAGACCTTGTGTTGAATCACCTACACCTAAAATGATAATGCCTTCAGGTTTATAGCGAGGGTGTGTCAAAGACAATTCAGAAACCACTTTATTTAAATACATTCGGTAAAACAACATAAGTGGATCAGAGAAGGTAACTGTACATGGCTAACCTGTCAGTGCAGCTGCTTTTGCGTACGTGTGTTCGGCACTTGTTCCTGTAGCCGTTGGTGGCGTATTCTACTTCCCTTAGCGACTTGTCTTGTTAGCGCGCAACTTCGAACCGCCATTTCTTAAAACTACGGCGACATAAGCGATCAGAGAGCGTGTTGGGATAGGAATGATGTGTTACGGTATTGTTAAAGGCTTAACAAAACTCAGATTAGAAAGTTGTTAAAAGAAGTTTGTACTCCAAGGAAACTAACATTTTGGACGCTACATATTTTTTACATTAACTAAAAACGCAAAATGGAAAGTTCATATTACAGCATGGACAGCCAAGAGATGGATGCATCGGGTTAGCTAACTGATATGGTTGGCCTTGCTGGCAAGCTGACGTTCCTGTTGTTGTTTCACCAGCCTCTGTTCCATATGTTGGACTCGAATAACTTGAGCCTAAAACGAAAATACCACCAAAGGTTCAATAAAGGTATCACAAAGAACATATGAAAGTTATTAAGCACGCGCACTTTGAGATCACCTGCCAGGGTCGTACAGGTGCTGAATTCTCCTTTTCTGAACACGAGCCACAATATCTTCAGTGGTTGTTATTTGAAAAATGTCAGAATTGTGTGGCTATACAGGAAAGTGAATGATAGGTGAGAACATATGTTGCCTATAAAGTGGAGGCTACCTGAAGGAAAAGCGGTGGATGTGCATATTGAAAAGTTTTATGGATATTTAAATATACGTATGTCCAGATTCGAACTTTTAGACTTCTATCGCATACATACGATGAGAGTTGATGTTAATAATTAATATATAAAATGTTATTATTAATTATTAGTCACGAATAAAACATAACGATAGTTAAATAATTAACGAGGTTTGGTTAACTGGTCGTTAAATATAAACTAAAGGGACTAGAGATGAAATTATAAGTCGGAAAGTTCTAGAACCCCTTGTGGGTGCTTTTGGTCGATCGGTTATGGGTTCCCAAACCCTAACTCCACTCAAACTTGGTCACCGTTAAGTTACCTATAAATACAAACCTTTATTCATTCATAACTTAATATCGATCACCAATAACCTAATTTCTCTTCTCCTCTCCTCCCTCTTTGCTTGGCCGACGTGTAACCTCTACTCAAGGGATCGATTTTCAAGCTAAAGAAACAAGTGTTTGATTTTATTTGTGATTCAAGAACCTATCTTTTCACATCAAATCGCTAATAAGACGCGTGGTGTATAAGAACGAACAAAGTACGCTTGTGCTTGTGAATCTTGGTGGCTCGACTTTGGTGGGTCGAATTGTATAAACCCTAAAGTTAGGGTTTTGGGTTATGGTTCTTGTTCTAATTACCGCTTGATTCTCGAATTGCTAAAATGTAGCGCTTCTTATTCTAATTAATTACTTACATGTATTATTCCTATTTACTTCCGCTGCATGATTTGATGATGTTATTTGATTTTATATAATTGTTATGAGTATTAAATCCAACACATATGTTCATAGGAGTGGTAGTAGGGTGAATCCCAAATGCCGTATCTGCAGCGATAATACAAATAAGTAAGAACATCCATTATATGGAACCTGTACTTCTAGAAGCCTTCTTTCCTAACACTTTCATCTTCCTACTGCGTGTACTGAGATCCACCCAAATAGGCGCTGCAAACTGAAAATAAAAGTGGTCAACTAAAAAAAACCAAATGTGAGTATAAAAAAAATGTTCATAAATATAGCCATAAAGTCAGGTGAACTTATCCACTTCTAGACAATGCAAAAGATTTGCTAAAAGCTGACACTAATAAGAAAAAAAAATCTATCAAATGGGCCAATTAGCATCGAAACGTGAAAGTCAGTATCTCTTAATGACTATGCTTTCAGTGTACCTATAATTAGGTTTTAGTATTTAGTATTCTAAAACCTGTTCTTCTTTATGACTTATTATCTATTTTTAATGGTCAGTAGGTCCTTAAGTACAAAAGTTTCACATAGTTTACATTATTTTGATTATTATCACTACTTTGAAGGTCAAACAGGTTGCTCAAATAAAATAATTGATCAAAGTTGATACATAATTTAACATGATTGTTCAGTTTGTTTCCTCAAGTGCAACATTCTGCTGGAAAATGGTAGCTCCAAAAGCATCACTATCTCCATTGACACTGTCATTCCCACAAATCATCAGTGTCTTTAAATGCGTAGACAACGTGTGTTCATGGTTGCTTATTATTTCTTTCTATCTTAAATTTTTATGCTAACAAGCAATTTGAAGTGTTTTAATAATCAAAGTACTAATATACTTATTTTTTGGCATAATAAGCATTTCCAATAAATAGTCGGGACACACTTATTTTAGATAGAATTTAAATTGTTTTTTTTTGGTAAAAGGGTTA
>CM040243.1:180935730-180949291 GCA_022545495.1 Chrysanthemum lavandulifolium
CATAATTAGTCAACATAAAATCAAAAATGATGTTAAGTCTTCAAAATCTATAATTCAACATTAACAAATACCATTTTGGACCGCTTAGACATCAACCACTTTATTTTTTATCAACCCCATGATTACTCAAGTCACATCTGCTCATCAAGAAAAAAGAATACTAGTACCCAAAATAGATCATATATTAAAGCATAACCGTATGAAAAACAACACTAAACACCGAGTTGATGCGAGTTTTTAATAATTAAAATAATAATAATAATAATAATAATAATAATAATAATAATAATAATAATAATAATAAAACAAAAACAAAACAAAAAAAAACAAAAACAAAAACAAAAAAAAAATAATAATAAAAAATAAATAAAAATAAAATAAATAATAATAATAATAATAATAATAATAATAATAATAATAATAATAATAATAATAATAATAATAATAATAATAATAATAATAATACCTGATCACCATCACCTTATCGCATCTCATGCCTTGGTTCTTGATATGATTAAGAGTTTCCCTGGTACTTTCTTGTGGGCGGGACAATATGCGTCCAACACCTTTCGATTGTTTAAATGGTGTTGTCGCTATATTTCGGCGAGTTGGTCGCTTTATCACCCAAGTGGTGAACCTTTTTCTTCCGGTAAATGTCCGAGGTGTTGGGTGAGTACATTGCTAGTGCCCTCTCACACCCTTGGTCAAGCTCGGAGGAGGTATCCGCCCAATTGCCGCTGGAACTGCTTCGAGGCTGCTAGTTTCAAGGTATACGCGTCCATGATCGCCATTCTTCGGTGGTTATTTAGATGATTTACAATTTGGTGTTGGGGTTTCTGTGGAGGGAGGCTATTCTTCATGCACGATGAACCGCTTAATTGAGGATCGGGGTGATGTTGGTCTTTCCATGTTGTTGGTTGATTTAAGAACGCTTTCAACATGGTTGATCTGGGTCATGTGTCAATGAGGTTCGGCTTCATTTTCGGCTATGTCGCATTGGGTGGAATTTTGTTATCCGCACCGCTGCATTATATTATGGTAAGCATACCTTTGGTCTCATCAAGGTGTGCAACAAGGTGATCCATTTGGGCTCTTCTTTTTGCTTTAGTGTTACATCCTCCGCATGTAAAATTAGAGACTCTTTAACCTTTCCTTTCATGCTTGGTATATGGATGACGACACTATTATTGGTGATACTTTGGTGGTTGGAAAGGTTTTAGAGTTGATTATGATGATGGACTTAGTCGAGGCCTCACACCTCAATGTTGATAAACCGAGGTTTTTGCCACGAGGACCCAAGAAGCGATCGGTAGGTGTTTTTCCCCAATATTTCACGCCCCTACATGGTGTTAAATTATTAGCGGGCCGGTTCAGTGTGGATTTTGAGTTCCCAGAGTACGCTTTGTCCCGAAAAGGGTTGCTAAAACTATTGAACTTACGGACGCGGTTGCACAATGACCCCAATGCGAGTCGTTGTTGCTCCGCATGCCGGTATTTCAAGTTATATTTTTCTATGCTGTACATGTTCACCCTGGCCTCGAGTGTGCCTGTGTTTCTTTTGATGCGGCTCTTCGCTCTTCTTGAGCGATTGTCACGGCTCGGCCTGGTTTTGGTGATCGCAATGGAGACTTCACACCGCCTTTGCTTTTGTGGGCGTGGTTTATATTCCGCAGTGATGTTTCAACTATGCTTTTCTTGCTTCTAGACTTCAACTGCTAGTTTGCGACCAAGCTTCCATAGTGCCGGTATTGTGACCATCGGTCCCTCTTTCGATGATGCTCTATGTACTTTTACCGCGAATATGGATATTGACCTTTTGAGTAATCCTAGCGACGCCGCCCCAAACTTATGAAGAAATCAAGTATATATACTTCGATCGTGTTACCCAAAATGTTGAATCTACGCTCCATCTATCTCCTCGATGTGGCGCCATGGAGCTCACTAAAGGAGGATCATACTCGATCGGCTTAGTGGTGGCTCCTATATCCGGATTGGGACAAACTATGAACGCCAGGACTTATCGCTGCGTGTTGTGTTATCGATCGGTGTTCCCCTTTCATCGCTCGTACCGTGCTCTGCATGTTCTAAGGTTTTACCGAGATATTTATGGGGATCATGCGTCATGCGCGGGTATTGTCGGCATTAAACATCGGCATAACATTGCTGCGTGATGTCCTTGTTGATATATGCTCTCGTCCGGATTGCCTCGTAAGGAGGTGGATATTCGCTTCATGGAGATATGGATGACGGATCTTTGACCACCGATATATTGCTTTATTCTTGGATGGCGGGCGTGATGTTTGTGTTGATCTTACTGTTCGTCTCCTCGACTTAACGGGTTGCTTGATTTTGTGCCGTATGCAAGGTTAGTGAGGTCAGCATGGCGAAACGTGTCAAATATGAGGTTAAATGCGCAGATATCTGACACGGTTCCTCCCTTTCTTTTTCTTCTTTTGGAGAACTCGAGAAAGAGGTCGAACCTTACTAAAGCGTGATTCGACTTTTCTCCTCGACTCAAGACATTGGGGCTCGTGCGTGGTTCATATTTTTAATCGTATTAGTTTTGTTATTGCTAGAGTGGGGCCCAGCTGGTTTCTGCCTCCCACTAATTTCTTGTAAATCCTTTTGAGTTTTTAATAAAGTGATGTTATAATAAAATATATATATATATATATATATATATATATATATATATATATATATATATATATATATATAAATATATATATAATAATAATAATAATAATAATAATAATAATAAAAGGCCTCGTTATGGTTTGCACCTCACTTGTCGATAAAACCGAGGTTTTTGCCAAGTGAAGATCCTAGAAGGCATCTCGCAGTGTTTTCCTCTCCTAATATTGCACGACCCGTTACGGCGAAATTGTGGGCGGCTCTGCTGGTGTGACCTCGAGTTTAGCAAGAAGCTCGCTTTTGAAACGAGTTTCTAAAACCATTGAACTTATGGACGCCATGTTGCTGCTTAATGATCCCTAATGCGAGTGTTACTACTCCGCATGTGTCGGCATTTAAGTCAGAGCCTCCATGCGCACATGTTCCCCCGTGTCTTTGCACGCGCTCGATTTCATTCGATGAAGCACTTCCTCTTGGAGTGAATTGTCATCGCCTGGTCCGGTTCGAAATTGGCAATGGAGACTTGCCACTCTTCCTTTGAATTTGGGGGCCGGTGATACGTGCTTTGGTGATGTTTTGAATTATGCCTTTGCTTGACTCCAATCGCCCTGTAATCGAACTTCCCAGCACGGTGTTGGTGCTCGATCTTCCTTGATGATGCTCGATGTTTTTAACGAAAATGAGACCAACCTGGGTAGCTTTGTGAAATTGCCGCCCCAAACTCATAAAGAAATTGGCGATTTATATTTCACACGTGTCAAAAGAGGTCAATCCACCTTCGCCTTTCTACTAGACATATGGCCATATGGAGATCGCAAATGGAAGACCATACTTTGACCGCTCGAGAGTAGTCCCGATAGTCAATAAGGCGTACTATGAATGCTAAGACTTACCGATGTGTTTTATGCTATCGCCTAGGTGTTCCCCTTTCCACTCGTGATGCCGTGCTCGCTTTGTTCCAAAGTTTTTACGGTGATATCTATGGGATCATGCCGCACCATGCGCGCAGTATTATTGGTATTAAACATCGACATAATGTGGTGCGTGATACCTCACGAGATCCGCTCGGTAGGGGTTTCGCTCGAAAGAAGTTGATATCTGGCTCGCGAGAGAGGATAAACACCACTACCAAACCGACTTGTTACTTTACCGGGAGAGAGGCCTTGATGTATGTGTTGATTCATCGGGTCATCACCCTTGACGCAAACCGTACGACCGACTTTGTGTATGCGTGCCGTGATTGAAGTCGCGTCAACAAACGCGTTGGGCACGTAACCAAATGCTACCGATATTGATATGGGTTCATCCCTTCTTTCTCTTCTTTGGTGAACTCGAGGCAAGAAGGCGGTGACCCTGTGGGCGAATCCGAAAGTTCTCACACTCAAGATATTGGCTGCGGTGCTAACTATATTTTTAGTAGGGTTTGTTTTGCAATTGCTAGAGGAGCTGGAGCCAATTAGTTTCTCTCCCCACTAATTTCTTGTAATTTCCTATGATTTTTCAATGAAGTGATGTTTATTATTAAAAAATAAAAATAAAAATAAAAATAAAATAAAATAATAATAATAATAATAATAATAATAATAATAATAATAATAATAATAATAATAATATAAGGTGAAGTGCGGGCGATTACATGACGACATCCTGGTGGTCTCCTCTGATCCGGCCGTCATTGCTCCATTATGCTCCATTGATTAAACATCCGTTGCAGCAGCGATTCAACTTCCGGCTGGATCAGTGGCTAGTGTTCTTTTTTTTTTTTGTCGCTTTTGTTGTTCTAGGATTGAGTTTCAACTTGAAACTCGCTCTCCTTGGTTTGTTTCGGAAGAGGTTGGTTTGTTGTAGCACCCCTACTCTATCGTTGCCTGAGGCTGGCTTTTCTTGGTAGCTAGTCAATCCCACCAGATTTTGTCGCCGGTCCAAACTCTTGATGCGCTTTGTCCTGGGTCACACGTGCGCTGCTCGTCTGCTTTTGGTGGTAGTATGCGGTTTGATCTTGCGCTTTGTCCTTTGGTCTTGGTGGCGCATCGCGTTTGGCATTGATAGTCCTGATCGCATTTTGACATTTTGGAATTGGACTAGGGGTTTTAGCTAGTACAATTTTCTCATTCTATCTGATCCAATGGCCCTGTGGATATTTCTTCAAAAGGGATGCGGTTTATCCAATTTTGGTCATGGGCCCATGTTTTGCACAAACCATGCTACTTTATTTAAAGTGTTGTGTTTTACCCTTTAGTGTTTTCGAGGTTACGCTTTGTATTAAAAAGAAAAAAAAGGTGAAGTGATATTTCCTGTCTGCGTTTTATTTGGTATTTGTAGTTTGTCCATGTTTTGACTCGTGGGCTTCGTTTGGTATAATTTGTTTTGCGTTTTGTTATTAATATATATATATATATATATATATATATATATATATATATATATATATATTATATATAACAGGAGGCATTTGACATTAATGCCACCTCAATGCCACCTCAATGACACCTCAATGCCACCTCAATGCCACCTCAATGCCACATAATCAAATTTCATGCCACATAAGCATTTGTTGTCCAACTAAGCAATGTTTTCATCCACCTAAGCACTAATTGTAAATTTTTGATTTTTAATATTTATTTTTATAAATTTCGGATTTTTCATGATTTTTAATAATTATTTTTATAAATTTCGGATGTTTATGTAATGTTTTTGGAAATTATTTATAAAAATGAGGCTTGCAAGGATTGAACCTTGGTCATCTTGATAAATAACTTGTGTGTTTACCACTTAGGCAACAAGTTATTTTGATAATTATATTGCATACTATAATATATAAATGGCTTTATGAATTTCGAATTTAATAAAAAATTTAGAAATTTGTATTGTTTTAGGATTGTGTTTGTGTTTGATTTTTACTTAAAATAAGAATATGATAAGTTGGTATGGATTCATTGTTATCTTTTTAACCTAATCATTAGCCTCCAGAATTGTAATGGCAAAAATTTATATACACAATGACATGCATACACACAAAACATACGCCAATGCCAAGGTAATGTTATCTCATATGCCATGATGATATATAAATTAGTTTCAAATGCTTTTATTGATTTTGATTTATGATTTTATTTTGCATAACAAATGTATAGCTTTATGGAATCAGTTTGTACCTGGCCACGGAGATCCCTTTCAATCTAAAAATTGAAATTATCATTGTTTTCTTTGTTATGTATATTGTTGGGACATGGGTAGATTTTTATCCGAACCGATGTGTCTTTAATATGTCGTATGTTGATTATTGTATGCACCGAGTTAATTTGTTGCGATTATGGCGTGAAACCGATTTTAGTCTTTGATGGAGGCTATTCACCAATAAAGAACGAAAGCAGAGATTAAACATACAAGGTAATACTTACACTTTAGAGTATCCATGCCTAAATAATATAGTTGGGTTAGGTATCGACCAAACCGTGATGGCGGTCGATCAAGTTCTTCTATGGATGTTATGGATCGGTAGTTGCAACCAAAGAGTTCGAATGCAAGAATGGCGCTCGATGTAAGTTTGTTAATGATTAGCATACACGTTATCATGTTTTTTACTAAATATCATCTCCTCTAAATTTAGCTTCTTTATATTTTATAAAGAAGTTAGAGTTGTTGCTGCAATGCTTATCCCAAACATTCCGAATTAAGGCTCTCAAGGGAATATGCTATTGAATATGCCAAGAAACACAATCTACTGCTCATGTGACAAACAACCATCTACAAAAGAGGCAGAACTTATGGCATCTCACCATGAGGTACGCTAATTTAGAATTAATATAGAGTTTAACGTCATAAAACATAAAGTTTCAATTGTTCATCCACATTTAATATGGTAGTTTCAACCAACGCCAAACGCCTCTAAAATGTGAGATGCAAGTTTGTATTTTGGATTGTTGTGTCAAGTCAACTTAGGTTTTTATTTTAGACAGGTTGGGTGCAATTTAGGACTGCTTAGCTTCTCGAATTGGCACACTTTTGCCTTTTAATTTTCGTAGGCGGAGGTTCTACCTGCTATTGGACCAACCGACTTTTATGTCAACAATGGTCGCAACTTTGACCATCTTCTTCACCAATGCTACTGCGGTCTGCCTCCAACAATCGTTAGCTCGATCATTAAGGTCTCATGGTTATCAAATCCACTCATGTATGTACTTCATAAGTGCGAATCATCCAATTTGGACTTTATATTGAGTTGCCATAATATTTACAATAATGGAAAATAGTAAAATTATCTAAACAAGGGAAACATGTGAATTGAATTGAGCATTGAAATGCATCAAAAGTTTGCATTTAAAATATACGACTTTTTTTATTTATTTTTATTTAACGCTGAAAGAAAACCATGTGGTTGTGCTCTTGCAATTTGACTTGAGCACTCTATGTTAAGTGGTCTGTTTGGAAATGAAATTGCATGTGCAAAAGTGTCATGGGTGTGTGGGACTTTTCAAGTGTTGGTCATGGTCTATTTAAAATTAGGTTGAAGAATTGTTCACACCAAGACGCTTTTTAATGTTGTTATTCTTTATATCACCGAGAATAATCAAGCCTGCTTAACGTATAAAATTTGCATGGAGCGTGAAAGGTTCGCATAAAAGCGGTTGTCGATATGTCATAAAACTTAATAGAGGGCTAGAAAGGAGAGACCATCAAAGATGTATCTACTCATGGTGATAGCCACTTGACGTTAATTCATTTTTTCCGAAATATGTATCTATTAGAACTTTATAGGTCGATAAACACCAAGCTATCTATTGGAACTTTATAGTCATGTGCTAATATATTCGGATACATGTTTATATAATATGTTTAAGTTAGATAGGATTGGTTGTATTGCTTCATAATCACGGCTACGTATGTCTTAAACATATCGAGATAATAAAAGTACAACTCATTTCTATAACTTTTCACTATTACATAATTTGCTTAGCTACCGGTAAAAAGTAAGAAAACAAAGTTATGACAAAAGTTACTTTTTCGTGGTTTCATTATGGTGAGACCCTTAAAAGTTGAGTGATCCAAATTATCTAACAAATAAGTTTACGCGTGGCTGAAGGTGAACGAGCCTTTGATTGTTCAACACCGAACTCAAATTTAGAAGCTTCATACGCTCGATGTGGTAAACTATAACTTTAACATCATTGTTTCCATATGTATTTCAAGCATTATAACCATTTCTTGATGGTCTTGGTTTTATGAGCCAGTCTCCAACGATATATTATGGTGTCTTAGTGTCTTACATTCTTTTCATGCTTTAAGGTTGATGGTCTTATTCGACTTATGGAGGGAAGATATACATGACCAATAAACATTTGAAACCCAAGTTATTACTATGATACAAAAGGCTCATTAAGTTAAAGATTCATTTTATTAACGCCACCTTATCCTTTTGATGGTCGTGAATTCACCATGATTGAACTTGCCGAGACCGTGAAAGAGGTTTGTTACTAACTTTTGCTTATTAATCCTTAGTGCAACCAATTTTATTTTTAATATCACATAAAAGTTACGATAATTTTCGTAATCTTCAAGTCTGTTACATGTTTTGATGGTCGTGAATCAAGTCACAGAATTTGTTAAGATGAATGTTGATCCGCATAATTTCCTTCACCATGGACTTGTTTCGAGCATAAAACTTTGATCTCGTGAATATAAGCTTATTTATCAAAAACCGATATTTGAGAGGCAACATTTAACAAAGTGGGTTTTAGATATTGAGGACATCGTACGGTTTATGACCCGTGATTTGTATCTCGAAAGTCGGCTCGCTAATAATTTCTAAACATCATGGTATGGAAACCGAGCATGTAAGATTAGTAGGTGTTCACGAGAAGGTTAAGGATGTTCGTTGGTTCTTTATTGATTGACACCGCACTGTTGCAAATGGTGGTGCAAGCATGGTATAAAGCAAAAAAAGTGGTGTTTGCCATCAAGACATGAAAACCTATTTGTTACAATCGCTACTGTAAACCAAAATTCGCTACATTTAGTGCCAATGACCCGAACTTTAATGAACACGGTAAGTTAACAAGCTTCTTCTTTGAATTATAAACCGCTTTTGATTAGCATATGATGTTAGTATTAATCGACATCGTTCAAATGATTGTGTAGGGTGTGACAAAAAGTACCAGTTTGATTTTGTTCTATTAGTCGCTAAAGATTTTGGACCTACCACTGAAAAAGATGGTAATGTTGAATTGGTTAAGGAATTTGTGGATCCTAATGCAAGGACCGATCAAAAAGACTCTAATAATCTGCTACTGTTAAATGGTTTTAAAACCAACTTTACAGTCGGTGAGTTAACGATTAGCATATGAAGCCTCATGCTCTTTGGTTATGAAGAAAAATGTAAGTGTAAATCAATCTGAAACAACATAAAACTTTTTGCTCATAGCCATGAGGTTTTGAGCGCTTATGCATTGAGTCTCCAACTCTTTTGGTTTCTGGCACAAATTTTCTCTCATCCAAGCACAAACATGTTTGTGAATTTACAATGATGTATTCCATAAGCGCCACATGTGTTGTAAGTATCACATGCATCTTTTGGATATAGTTTAATAGCCTACCATCTTTACCATTTTCTACCCTCACATCGAGCGCTCTAGATGTCCGACACTTTATGGTGAGCCTCGATATGACCGATTTGTTTATTAGATTATAAGTATATTCCACTGCTTCATTAATAAACATAGTTTATTTAAAGATTATGTTCGCATCAACCGTGAATCACCACTAAACCCTTTATCATTCCCCTCGTCCATGCCGAAATATAACTTCGCGGCATTGTCTTAAACAAACATATTGATGGCTATTGTTATTTCTTATATAAAAGATAACATTTTATATACTCAGTGGTTATTATTTCGATCTAATTTAGAATTTAGGACCTTATCACATGTGAATTAAGTTTTATTTGTTCATGCAGGATCTTACTATGTTATAAATTATAGTATGATCTCCAATAAGCCATTGTCATTAAAAGCAAATATATAATTTAAGGTTGAACGGTAATTTACAAAATCCTAACTCATCCATTGGTGTTGATTACAGATCATTTTTCATGTGTCTAATTAATATCACTTTTGTTCCCTAGTATATCATTTATTTAGCGATCGACTATACGTACCATTTCGTAACAATATCGACTATGGATATTCTCTTACTTTTCTCCAAACCCATGGACATTGCTGATGTTATTCATTTTGATATTATGACTATTTGTGTGTACTTGCACAACTGAAACCGTATGTTAGACTTGCTCAAAGAGTTGATATATTAGCCGAACTGTTGTAGAAGGAGAACCGGTCCGAATCCAGAAGGTAATATACTCGCCCATTGAGAACTTGGTTATCACAACACCCGCCATTGCGCGCTATGGTCGCCAAAGGTATCGCTTAAGTGAAGAACGTAATTTTATACGAGTCATCCAAAGAGCAAGTCATTGAAGTCTGCAACAAACAAGTAATGTTGAGGGTGTTTGGGATTATTATTCCAAGTCGCTATCTATAGTTAACAAGAGGAAAAAAGTTGTTTTCAATAACAAGGTTAAAGTTGTTTTTTTTCAAATTACTTATTTCAAAAGCAAAGAAGCACAAACTACTCTAAGTAAACACTTCAAGAATACATACGGACCCTATTCATCGATTTATTTGTTCAAGCAACAAGCACAAACTACTCTAAGTACTCTAGGATGAAAAACTTATAAGCAAGTTAATTGAATCTTGCTAAAGATGGAAACAATGTCGATAGGTTATATTCTTTATTTTGAGATAGAAAATTTGTGTTATGATCATATGTTACAACAATTTTGCTTATTAACAATAAATGTGTTCAGTTAGTGGCACTTTGTTATTATTTATTTAGTTATTGCAGATTAGTGTTTTGTTATAAGTTTTTTTGTGTTTATTTACTCTTGAATGATTAACAGAATAGGAAAGCAGGTGAGGCAAAATGGAAGGCAATGTCAGGGTAAATTTTTTTCAATAAGCAACTAATATTCGGGATATTATATTGGGCCTGCTTGATGATTATAGTGATTACATACATACATAATCCAATTTTTAGTAATCATTTTCTTGAACATATAGATTAATATGGATTCAGACAAGTCACACGATGGCATGGAATATGGAACAAAGGATAAACTAAAATTATCGAAACCATTAAATAAAACCATTAACCAATTGTGTAACAAAATATGTCGAATTACATGATACCGCATTGAGTACATCCCATTGCATTAAGTCAATCACGTGAAGATTAAACTTCCATTTCTCTAAAGATCCGGCATGAACTTTCATGGATTACCATTTCCGATTATAAGGATCAAGAACACGTGTTGTTGCTTTGTCATGTTTCACTCCCATAAAAGCGTGGAAAGATTGTGCATACACCAGCTTTGCCAATGATAATAAAATCGATTGGGACCCAAGATCAACATTACCATTGTACTTTTGATCTTTAGCACCAATCCTTTGGTAGTACTTTACTATAAACCATCGTGGAGATAAGTTTCTTTAAGAGAAATTGATTCCCTCTTCATCAACAAATTCAAAGATTGAAACTCTATAGCTATGACCTTTGGAAACTCAATATAATAGTGATTTTTGCTTGAAACGGAACCCGAATGTAGTTTTATCTCGTGTGATAAATACAACTTTGTTTTCAAATCCTCCGCAAGTGCGACACTAGCTAGCTGAACGTTGAGCACATATTGCTAATAACACGCTAATCAATAAGAACACTTGCCCTTGTGTACCGGTGACATTTTTGACCTATGATGCTAATTGACCGAAATATTATTTAATGTTTATGAGTTTTGTATTATATACGAGTTTCATACTTAGATAAAATGTTGGCTACTAAATCACATGATTTAAAGGTACGCTATAAAGTCTTTCAACACATGATTTAAAGGTACGCTTATAAAGTCTTTGGTTGGTCTCGATTACTTGATGTATTTATAGGCGGCTCGCTTTGGAAGCTCGAGAGAAAGTGATAAGAGTTACGAGCAAAATATGATTTGTCACGGATTCTACGCCCACTTCATTGCCAGCTTGCCTCCGCCGCTTGAGTAAATCTTATTTCAAAGAACATTGTTGCATATGTCACTTAAAATTTCCGGATATCCAATGCTATAGTAAGATTTTTCGATGTTAATATATGCATGTGTTCGAGTTGTCCTTATATTTAATCGGGAGAATTACAAATGATATCCTTGAAAAACTTATAATTACGCCAATATCCTTGCTATTTTCACAATTACATCAATATCCTTTCAAACTTCAAAATACTCATGTTTATCCAAAAAAAGCAATTTAATCTTGATTAGATAATTTTAATGCTAAACAAAACTATCTAGCTATTAAATAAAAAGGTGTATTATTTTTACCCTTCTTCCCGAATCAAACTCTTCTTGGGTAACAAAAAACCCACCATGACTGTATAAAAGAAATCATGAATCTGACTTTTCATTATCATAATCATTCTCCTAAAGAACATGAAAATTAAAATGACATACCATTTAGATCGCATTTTTGGAATGCCTCGCTTCTCAATATGGACACTTTAAATGGTTAATTTAATTTTACCTTTATAAAAAATGGTAATTTAATTTTAGACTATCTACATATATCTAATTGAATAATGATACTACTATTGCTATTTCAAACCTATTGCTTCTATTAGTACGCCCTTATGTTGAGTCAACCACATGGATAGTTAATTTGAATAAAACCACATGGATAGTAGGTGGTGCTGCCGTCTTCGTTGAGATTGCCTATTTTGCGTGTTGCTAATGAAGTTGAAGCGAGTAACCCTAGGGTCATGCGATCTTTGTAAGTGCTTTTGTTTATATCATTGTTGAAATTGATGCGATTAGTTTGTTAAGGCATGGTAAATCGAGTAGGAAAATTTGCTTATATTGATATAGTGGCTTTGTCTTTGAATGCTTTTGTTATTGCCTATTGGCATGCCGGGACATAGAATCTTTTCGACATTTTGTTGGTATCTATAATAATACGTTAAATAGTCGTTGTTCGTAGCATGCTTTCTATAACATCAACATCGGAAGAATGCACCGCCAAGATGATAGTGAACACTCATTAACTAATTGTTTTTATGCACCAAGAGGAGTCGAGATATATAATCCATCGACAATTCATCATCACAAAGCATGTAACCTCCTTTTATTACTATCGAATAACAACTAAAACCAAAGAAACAATTGTTTTATAATATGTTTGACAATTAAAAAATGTATTTTAGCTTAACAAAACAACAAACAAATAATTATAGCCATGCCACCATCGCGGCTTCTAAAACTAAGATATATATATATATGAGGTTATTTTCAAAACCAAAAAATACGAGAACCAATCTCAACCATTAAATATTTTGATCAATGGCTATAATGAGTTGTGCTATTAATGTAATTTATTGAAAGATTGGTTAACTTTTGTAAATGACAGAGGGGTACATATGGTATTTTATAATTATATTTTTCTATATTCTGTCCACTTTTGTAGGAAAATGATTTCAGTTATTTTTTGTATCTCTTTTTCTCTCACATTACTTATCTTCCTGGAACCCTAGCCTCCAACAACATAGTAGATCATTTTCTTTTAATCAGTTATGAATAAAAAAAACCTAATTTTCATCTTATATTAAAACTATCAACCTTGCCGACACTTTTTTTGAATCCGATCGGATGATTTTCATGTGAATATTTTAAGCACTTCAGTCAAAGGTAATTAACATTTAATTTATTTGGGTGTTTTTTTTCTAATGAATTGTTAAAATATTTTAAGTGCTTTCATCTTTTATTCTTTTATTAATTTGATACTAGTAAATTAAAGATCAGTGCACTTTTTCTCTTAGTGAACATATAAGATCATTCGGT
>CM040243.1:180949391-180994561 GCA_022545495.1 Chrysanthemum lavandulifolium
CGAGATGAGGAGGTAGGTCCTTAAGTTCAACCTCGGAAATTCTTGAGAGATGTTTGTCTTGATTTGATTTCCTCAATCGTGATCTCTTTCGGAGGAGTGATGGTAATGGATCTTCATTTAACAATTGCTCAAGATAAAGGATATCTCCTTCCGAATCATAAACACCATCAATTCTCGTGGAATTGATTCATCATTAGCAAGAAACTCATCGATCTCTTCTAGAAAGAAGTCACCTCCTCAAACGGAGTGAGAGAGGGAAGAGTCGGCAATGATTGGTTGAGAAGATGTGGTGGGATCCCCACTCACGAATTATGAAGATAACCAAGAAACTCTTGAGAGTACTCCTCCGAAGCAATATCAATTAAATCGATTTGATTAACCGATTCAAGATCATAGTTTGAGAGTACCTTGAAGTTTGATCAAGGTTAAAGGTGGCGACTTCATTACCCACACGTAACGTGATTTCTTGCTCAAATACATCAATAAGAGCACGGCCCGCTCTCGGGAATCCTCGTCCAACAATGAGGGAACCCGATGATCGGCATCGAAATCAACAACCACAAAGTCGGTGGAAAATGGAACTTTCCTACTTTCACGAATACATCCTCGGCGATGCCAAGAGGACATGATATAGAACGATCGCAAGCTCAAGAGTCATGCGGTAGGAATAAGTTCGAAAGAGATAGTTTCTTCCACATCGAATAAGGCATCAGTTGATGCTTGCACCAAGATCGGCGAGGGCAAAGCATTCAATCATCCCCGAAAACACAAGGAAGAAGAAATTTTCCGGGATCTCCAAGCTTCTGGGAAGCTTTTTAATGAATGCTAAGCGGTTCTCGTTTAAAGGAGTTTAGCCATTTCAAGCAGCTTTTTCCTTGTTGCTTAACATGTGTTTGAGAGTTGATGCAAACTTGGGCATCGGCATGATGGCATCCGCAGCTTATGTCAAAATGTAGTTCTTGGAAAATTTGAAAAAATTTTCCATTTGATGACCGGCTTTTAGCGGGTTTTTGCTCATTTAAACGTGAGGGTAAGGAATAGAAGTTTTGGATTTGGGGTTTTCAACGGAGGTTCAAAACAACTCTGTGTTTGGTTTTGGGTTTCGGGACAACCCGAGGATGGACATGTCTTTGTACTTTGTGAGCTAGTAGGTTGCACTTGGTCCTTTGTCGCCTCGTGTTCACTTTCCACTACCTTCGGGAGAGAAGAAGAAGAGGTAGTAGGAATAGCGGGTCCATCATATGAAGCACCACTTCGGTTGTGATCGCCTTTGCATCGCCTCGGATTAGCGATCGTGTTGCTAGGTAAAGTACCGAGCCCAGGGTCGATCATTTAAAGACTTCTTAATGTCGAAATCGGCTAACCAACAACTGTTCATTTCCTCTTGGGATTTCATGAATTGCTTCAACAACTCATCGATGATGGTCCGGTTGGAACAATGGCGTGAGTTTGTGTAGGAAAATTACCGCCTCTATTGTTTGGATTAGGGCCTTGATTTGGAAATTTCCTTGATTATTGCCATGAAAATACCACGGGTTGAAATTTCCCGACCTTGGTTTCTATTAAAGTTTCCTTGGTGTTGGAAGTTTGGACTTTGATTTTGAAAACCGTTATTTGGATTAAAATCACCTTGGTTTTGAAAACCTTGGTTAGTTCTATTCGATTTTGATTACGGTTTTGGTTTTGGTTGAAACCGGGTGGTCCGAGGTAGTGGTTAGGACGGTGGTTCGGGTCTATAGGAGCACGGTATTGGTTGCCTCTGGATTAGAAATCCGCCCACGCGTTTGCTTCAAAGGGTTACCATCGGTGGCCATACGGTTGTAGTAGGCATGGGGGCCATCGCAAGCAACAGACTTCCACTTTCTTAACTTCACGGAGGTGAAGTTTGTGGAAAGAAACTTTCTTTTGGTTGGAGAGAACCAAAGCTTGAATTGCTTCGTGAGTTTGTCAATCTTAGCATCGGTGCTAGATTGACTCACCGAGCGATGAAGTAGAAGGACCAACACCGACTTGGGAAACAACCGGTTTGCTTGATGCGGTGCGGACTTTAGACTTGTTTTCAATGATCGCTAAAGCTTCTTTTACGGTTTTGCTCAAGAAATTTCCTCCAATGAGGAATTGATAGAATCTTGATCGATTGACTCACTCCATTATAGAAAGTATCGAGTTGCATCAACTCGGAGAAACCGTGGTGAGGACATTTGCATGAGCAACTCCTTAAAACGATCCCACGATTCATGAAGGATTCATCAAACTTTTGTGTGAACTTGATGATTTCATTTTAAGACTCGTGGTTTTGGAAGGTGGATAAAACTCGTTCACAAATTTCTTTACTGGGTCTTCCCATGTTTCGATTGATTGAGGGGTTGTTTTCAAGCCAAATCGGCTTGCCCTCGAGGAAAATGGGAGAAGAAGAAGCTTAACAAGATCCGTAGGGACATTCTTGTATTTGATGGTAGATGCAATCTTGTTAAACCATCGAATATGAGCATGAGGATCATCCTCTCAAAACCATAGAATTGACTTGAGGTTACAAGATTGATAACCGGTTTGAGTTCAAAATTTTCGCCACAATGGTGGGATAACAATAGCATCTCCATACCCGTCGATGGGTTCTGGAGAAGCTCACACATAGGACGTTCTTCCGCCATGATAGCGGAAGTAGTGTGAGCGGTCCGGATCTCGGATCCGATCGATGGGGGTAACGTCTACGGACACGCCTTCTTGGAACTCGACAAGCTCACGAAATGGGCTTACAGATCTAGAAGAGCGATGCAAGATACACTAGAGTTAACTCTAAGAGATCTCGAGTTAAGGAAAGGAATTATGAAAATGGGGTAAGAAGAATCTTTTGGGTTTTATGGTTTTGAAAAGTAGATATAACAACAAATCCAATTAAAAAATATTGAGGCAAAACGACGGTGAACTTAAACCAATAATCACAAGATGAATGGCTTTTTGAAAAAGGTACACCACTCACAAGGACACAAAGGCAAGTTTTAATCTTTGGTTCGAAACTTATTATGGTCGTACCCCAGCTAGGTAGTACATCGCCTTGGTTTGCGGTGGTAATTTTTATGTTGTTATTATTAAACAAAGAAAACGACAAATCTTTTTGTATTTTTTATCTTTTATATATATATAGAAACAAAAGAAAAATATTTTTGTGTTTTATACGTTTTAAGATGTTTTGGGTTTTGGATTTTTATAAGAAAATATATATAGATATAGATGGTATGAACAAGGAGTGAATATCCAAATCACTAATCGCTAAGCGTAAGATAATTAGCATACTGACTCCCGTGGCGCCAAAATTTGATCGATGCCAAACCGTCAAGTTTTATCACACAAGCTAACCACTTGTGAATGGTTAACCGTAATAAACTTCAAACAATTTCGAGAACCAATGCAATGAAGTCCGTGAGAGTTTAGTGTTTCCCGTGTCGTTAAGTCCCAACGAGTCGTCCGATCAATCACCAAACGATAGTGATCGGGTGAATTTGAATGGGAAAAGGTTTGTGATTATGAATAATTATACCTAAAGAGAAAGTTTATAAATTACAGGGGCTTAAATGCAAATTAAAGAAAATTAAAAAGCTAAATTATATTAAATAAACGCTATCACTATTTTTAAAATGATGTTTTTGATTTTTCTTTTATAAACTTAAATTAAAAACTACGTAACGTACAAAATAAAATGTGAAATTGAAACAGAATTAATCCTAAAAATATAAAAATGAACTTTTTACAAACCTAATAATAAAAGAAAATTTTGAGGAAAAGAAAATTATTTTTATGACTATTTATTTAATTATTATTAATTAAAAACTATTTTTACCAATTTAATAATACCCTAAAATATAAGAAAATATGAAATAAATCTAGAAAAATGAAATTATGATTTAGAAAAATCTAAAATAACTAAAGAGAATTTTCAAAACTAATTTTATATTTTTCTGATTATTTTTCTATTTTCTATGAATTAAAAACTATTTAAAACTAATTAAATTGCTAAAAATTACAAATTAAACTATGAAAAATCTAGAAAAATTATTTTTTTGCTTTTTTTATTTATCTTAACCTAGGAAAATTGAAAACTTATTTTTTTGAAACTTTTCTGATTTATTTGCAATAAAAGCTAATTTAAAAGTACTAAAAACTGATTTAAATGAGGAAAAATATCAAACAGTGCTAGAAAAATATGAAAAATTCAGGAAAAGTCTAAATTAATATTCTAAATTTATGAAAAATATAAAAACAGTAGCTTATGTGTGAGAATATGAAGCTGCAGTGCAAAGTGCTTATAAATAAGCACTCAAGATAAGCTAAAGGCCACAACAGAGAACCAAATGATCACAGAAGCTATAATATGCTAAAACTACTCAAAATCAACTAATATCAACTAGCCTAAACCTCTTAAGTGCTAAATGCCATGATTTGATGAAATTCAAGCTTAAGTTCCAAGCAGTTTTTAGCTACTACTTTGTAGCTTGAAAATAAGCTACTCAAACCAGCAGAAACTCAAATCCAGATGTGGGATCCTAAACTAGACCTGGCTAGCTACTTATAAACCAAAAATGAGCCTGAGATGAGCTCAAATGAGCCCTTGACAAGCCCTGCACAAAACTTAGAAAACTGCCTTGGTGACTTATGCCCTGTCACAAGGCATATGAGGTCTTATTAAACAGCTTATTTAGAGCTTAAGAAAAATTCCAAAAATTCCCCAAAAATCATTTTAAGCAACTTGACCAACTGATCTTGAGTAATCCAAAATCTCACTTGAATTGACCCAATAGTGAATCAATTAAAAATCACCCAAGTTGGGTGAAAACTGACTTTTTCAATTTTTGACTTTAGAAGCAGTTTTGAAAACTTTGACCAAAATGAGATTTGATTCCAATTTATGAACTGATTGAGATGAATTAAGCTAAAGTAAAGCTATATTAAGCTACTCTACTGATATCTAAACACAAATCAAGCTTTTGATTTTTAAAATTCTATGATTATGTAATTAGGATGATCATAGATGATTTTGACTTTGAGTGAGTTTCGTGACAATTGATGACTTAAATGGTTCAAGTGGACCTAATTGAGACTGAGTAGACAGATTTTAAGCACAAACTAAAGCTCAAGCTTAATCTAACTATCCAATCCAAACACTAGTTTAGCCAACTGATTTGCAAATTTAACTCACCTAATTGCTTACTAGCTTATACTAGCAATTAAACTATAACAATATAATCTAACTACAGCTACATTAACAGATTTAGACTTATCAAATACCACAGATTCAACTCCAAAGATAATGCAAACTAGTTCAATTATTGAAATAGAAAAGATAAAAAAAAAAAACAAACTCACAAGAGGTCCAGCTATTTAGCAGCTTATACAATACCCAATCTACACTAAGCTACTCAAATCCAACCCAATCCAAGCTCTGCACCAACCCAATATCATATCCATTTCCAAATGAGCTCAGTTTGACTTTTGTTGGCCAACATGATATATTGCTTAAAACTGATTTATAAGCTTACCAAAAGATATGGACAGCTTAAGTAAGCTTGTTTGAAGTATAATGAAGCTTTTTGAAGCTTGTCTTTTAGTACATTTAAACTGAACTTATAACAGGAGATATAAAAACATGAAACTATGATAAATCCTTTGAATTGATACTTGAAAACAGATTATATTGATAAAACAACTTGAGTTTAGTACATAGAAACAAAAGATTACAGTTTGAGACTTAAACTAAAACATTGATATTAAAAGCGACATAAAGGAAATTTAAAACTAAGAACTACTCTTTCCTTGCTTCTCTTTCTTCTTTTATACACCAAAACCGCTCCCACTTGTATTCGAGCAAATCCCACTTGCATTTCGACCATTGGATCATTTGAGGACATATTGGCGTTTGATTAATTTTGGCGCCAAATGAGATATCAACAGGAAGGTTTGAGTGCAAGGGAAAGCATTTAATGCTTTTGTTGTTTGGTGGAGTGGAGGGACATGGAGAGTGGAGAGAGTGGTGGAGGATGGTGAATGGTTGAGTGCTGCAGGCGTGGGTGGGAGAAAAAAAAGGGAGGAAGGGTGTGTTTGTTGACCGGGGTTTGACTGGGGGATTTAATATATGAAAGGGGGGTCAAAAACAGGGGGTCACAAGGCATATGGCAGGGGTCCAAAGGTCACAAAGGGGTCAAGGGTCAATATTTGGATATTAATAAACAAGGACCAATTTTGCAATTCCACAAAAACCAAGGACCAATTCTGCCAATTTTCCAAAGTTGTTCCAAGGGACCAAAAATGACAAGTTTCAATAGTACAAGGACCATAATGGACATTTTCAAACTTCCAAGGACTATTTCTGCCAATTTTGAAACTCAAAGGACTAAACTTGTAATTTCTCAAAACTTTTGACATTTTCACCGGAGGACTAATTATGACAACTTGTGATTTCAAAAGGACCTTTGGTGACTTTTCTTTAAAATAAGTGCTGGGGACTATTTCGACAACTTTTGAAACTTGGGGACTGAAACGCCAATTATGCAAACTTAGCTCATTTTTCATCGATTTTAAGCATTTTGCATCCGAAACATATAAAATGCAATTTTGAGATATTTTCGATATTTTGATGCATTTCGAGCATTTTAAATGTTTTGCAGTTTAGATTTGACCAAAAATGATGAGTATTTACACACTCATCAGGGGAACATGCAGTGGTTCATCAACGGTTCATTATCCAATAACAACAACATCATCAACAATTCTTTACCCAAATGAAGTCAACTTCACAAACCACACTAAGTCGAGTAGTAAATGCTACTTCCCCCTGAGGTTGACCGTAAACCATCAAAGTACACGTTTCTCCCCCATGATGGTTTCGAACTTTTGGAAGCATCATAACGTGTACGACCATCTGCACAAAAATTTCTTGTCATAAGCAACCATCTTGAAAAGTCATGATCGACGCTGAGGATTTTTGAAGGATTTTGCTTAGACTGTGAAGTAACATTATTAATCAGTGGTATCGAATTGCTGATCACATCACACCCATTCAACCCTTTGGTAAACACATCATCCACATATTCTGACGGCTACTGCAGTGACCACTTGGTGAAGTAAACCCGATATGCCAAACTTGATCATGAAGTAAAATTCCCCAGATTTGTTACTTAAACTTGTACTAATCCATGTGAAAAAGAAATGGTGTACCCAATGTACAAGACTTCTTGACATTCTCAACTGAGTGAGACACCTAAGTGATAGCTACGTTGTGGGTTAAGCGAGAAAGGAATCACAACCGTAACTAAATAGCCAAGTCTTTATCACCCTCAATAAACGCCTAAACAAGTCATCTTCGCGAAAGGGTAGAAAGAAAGAAGACGAAAATAGGTAAACGCGTCCGGAAATCCTCACTTCAAATTCAAATAAGAAATATCGTTCAAACAACTCAGCAGTCACTTTGATCAATCATCAATCCAAGCCTTGATATACAAAATTTCGTGAAAATGCATAACCCAAGGTATCAACCCTCATAACCAAATCTCAATATCAAGTCACAACCTTTTAGCCAAATGAAATACCAACATTAGCCGTAAACAAATGTATCATTTGTCGAAAGTTAAAGACCAAACATTGTTTCCTTTGACCACAAAGTCCACCATAATAATCACTGACCTCCTCAATAAATCTGCACATCCAAATGACTTCAGCAAATCATTATCGCACCACAACTCATATGCCCGAGCCATTAGTATTTCAAATTACCACATATCATTTAGGAAGATCATGATTTAAAAAAAAT
Organism: Chrysanthemum lavandulifolium; assembly: GCA_022545495.1. Lineage (NCBI taxonomy): Eukaryota > Viridiplantae > Streptophyta > Magnoliopsida > Asterales > Asteraceae > Chrysanthemum > Chrysanthemum lavandulifolium. The sequence goes on from CM040243.1 coordinate 180,957,193, forward strand.
CACTGCCCATGTCAATTGAATACACGAGGCCCAATAATTCCCCAACAATATTACCAACACCAAGAGGCATAAATTTTGGTCCAATTAAAATTTCAATATTACCCAACTACCAAAATCTGTTCCTCGTGGCCCATTAACATTCTCGGCCTAATTAGATAACTGGAAGAACCGAACCAAAGCCTTCCCAACCCTAAACATAAGGGATATATAAAAGCCACTTAATACACACATTACCCTAAAATTTCTCACATCCAAACCCTAATCACATATTAGTCCGCCTCTCTCTGAGTTGCACACAAATAAATCCGCTCCCCATCTTTTAATCTCATAAACGATTAACAAATAAAAATACCTCATCAGATTTCTCCATTATATGCATCAACAATTAAAACAAGACCTGGCCACAGGGATGGCAAGAGGTCCTTCGATGGCCATGAACAAGAAGAAGGATGAAACCCTAATGTCACGAGATCATTCCTGGATATAATGGTAGGTATATTTTAATTTGTTAAATCGTTTACCATAACCGAACAAGGAGAAGGATGAAACCCTAATGGTTTTGATCTTACTTCATTAGTTTCGAATATTCTCATTAGAACATGGATCTATGAAGGATTAGCTCGTTTGAGGGACCTTTTAATGGTCGAATATTAAGACTCACACGAAAAATCTAAGATCTTAGTTGTAAATAAATTGCATTGAGTCTTGAGGTATTGGATCGTGATGTATGAGTAAGTCAAAATCTATGAAGATGTTTATCAAGGGCTTTGAACCTGAGTTGTGGACTTAATGGTCTTACAAGAACTTGATAAAACCTGAGATTTTGATGATTAAATAATATGATTTTTCTGTTTTGAATTGAATATGGACTGAGGATGGTTAATGTTAACCTGAGGTCATGATTATTTGGTATTAGGTCTTATGTTGTCGAGTCAAGTGAAATGTCACCAACTTGAATAAGATTCGGGTAGACAATTCGCATCAATATGGAGTCAAAGTTCATTTATTCATTATCATAACTCGCATTCTTAAATCAGTTTACTTAACACGCATCTTGTTGACTCAATAGTCAAACAACCAACTCGCTTCATACCTTTAGTTAATCAACTCGCATTCCATCTGGGCAGCATGACAACTCGCTTTTGACATTAAATCAATAGCAACTCGCTCAATAGCAGAGTGCAACTCGCTTCATATATCTGTATACTCAACACGCATTAGATACACGGTATATGGACATTTATGCAACTCGCATCATAGAACCAGCGTAAAGACGCATGGTTAACTCGCATACAAAAACATAACAACTCGCATCATGAAATGTCATACCTAGAAAACAGTAACTGGTATACTTTTTGACCCAGAAAAATAACAACTTGCATGCAGATGACCAAGTTCAAAGCTTTACAGTATTTGATACATTTTTTGATATGAAGGAGACCAAGTTAATCAATAAACATCACGGATTGGTACAAGACACTTACTGTTTGGACTAAATAATGACCCCAAGACAAATATTGTAACCATGGAAAGACCACTAGACTCATTGAACCCAAGAGAATACAAAAACAATCTATAAGCTGTTTACCAAAAATACCCAGAAAGAATTTTTCGGATTAAAAAATAAGGATGCAACAGCTTATAAAATTATTCGAACCAAAAACATTGATCACATAATGTAACCCGAATCAAACCGCATGAAAAACAGCATAAAGCCATGAATCAAACCACAAGAATCAAAACAAACAACACAACCTGTGCTCTGATGCCAATTGTAGGATCGTGAATATTATGTTGTTTGATGATTCGGGTGGTCTAGGACAATGATTAAATAAGTAAGCCATTTAGAGAGATGAAGAGAGTTGAGAGGAGGTTTCTTTAAGAGAGTTGCTATGTAAAATGAAAGGTTTATTCAAAGAGCACACCCTTCCATGGATGGAAGGGGTATTTATAGTTACAGAATACACGACCTCCCGACGGCACGTGGATCGGTATACGATGGGTAAAGACCCGTCCTTCCTCCACGGTGTTACACTACGCTAAACTAGGCTAATAACTAACTAATAAAACAGTAAATAACGTAACTGACGATTTGTCTACGAGCTAACTTATGCTAGATAACACTTGGGGTGACCGACTCTTTACTATGGAATTTTCTAATTCCTAACAAAGTATATAATACTTGTTATAAACTCTTTTATAATAAACCGAAAAAAGAGGAATATAATAAATAACGAACGAGTTACTTAATGTTTCGAAGGCACACAAAAATAGAAATGCCTTGAACATTAATTGAATATCATTAATTGCTAGTCACAGATATTTGGAGTTAATAAACTTAACTTACTTAACTAACGAACTTATTGGGTTGACGAACCAAGTGAGACCTCGTTAGTTATGTCGGAAGAGTTTAGTAATGACCACTTATCTTATGACGCCGTAGGACGTGGTATAGTTTCGGAATAATAAGAAAGGCGAATATATCGTAAGGTTTATCGAATTGACGAATTCGATAAGTCTTGACAATATATTCAAGAGACTTATTAGAGTACGACTTGACACATAGATTTGTTGTGATCTTTCTTTGTTGAGTACTTGAGTAGCGTGAGTTTACATGAATCTTGTTGAGTCGACACCACACACACGCGGATACCAAACACTAGAAAACTGTTTTGAGAAAGAGTGTTTGGAAATAAAAACTGGATTATATTCGGGATTGGGAACTATTGAATGGAGTCATAATCTAAGCAAGTCTATAGTTTTAGGTCGTGCCAAGTTAGTAGTTGCTGATTTCTAATAGTCGATACTCTTCTTGTTCCTGTTGATTCTTGTGCATTTTGCTGGACTGAGGTGAACTTTTATTCGCACTTTGTTTATTAATTCTTGGGGGTGAGAAACATGCTCTTGTTTAACTGGACCTTTTTATAAAATTATGCTTTGTTTGCGCTTATTACAACGTCTAGGCTAAGGTTTAGCCTCACTATATGTTGCCAATTGTTAGGTCTTTTAGTCATGTTGTAGGTAGATCTATCGTGGTTGACCGCCCCGTCTTGGACTTGTTTGCCCGACTTGCCAGGGTGGCACCTGGATTTGTGGTTGCAAAATTTGCCATGACGTATAACATCTTTGTTTGGTTTTGGGTTTTGGATATGATGATTGCTTATGTTATGACTTACTTGCGTAATAAGATATTTTCACTATTTGGTCCATTTACTATGTTATTTACTTAAACCTATGAACTCACCAGCTTTTTGTTGACCCCTTTAGCATGTCTTTCTCAGGTATTTGATGTGTTTAGGCTTGGGCAGTTGTTTTGGGAGGCGCTTGGAGGCATTGGCATGGTCATGGATTAGTTCGACTCTGATGTTTAATTCGAACCGCTTTTTATGAATTTCTTTTAATGGGCTTACTCTCGTACTTTAAATAAATGTAAAACTTAATTACTATCTTTGACAATGTTTTTATATCATGGATGAGCTATTCTACTTCGCTATACTTGTCTCGTGTGCCACTTCCCGTAGCACCCCAATGCTAGTAAGTCTTCGTTGAACCGTATTTTAGGGTGTTACAAAACCACACCATGAATTCCAGCAAGAAGAAAGGTTTATCTTTTTCATGTCAATCTTTATATCCGAAGGGCACACCATAACCACATAGACTGACTTTTAATTTTTTTTTATTTGCAGAGATCATCTACATTTCAAGCACTAAATCAAGCTCAGAAGATGTTGAGCTTCCTATGCCATGGGAAGACTACCTTCCAGTTGGTTACTATGGGTCAGGCTCTAAAAAAGAAGATGCTAGGAGGATTAAAGCTCCAAAACAGCTTGCCCAAAAAAATGATGATATCATGGCTAAAACTCCAAAACAGATTGTCAAAGAAGCTTTTAATGCCAGGGTCAAGGTTCTTGGCCTTCCCAATGCTCATTTTTGTCAAGATATAGGTATGAAACCATTTGCCAAAGATGGGTCAAAAGAGAAGGGGAAAAAAATTAGGTGTTAGTCATGAATGATGTATGTTGGTAGTTTCTCTATGGCTTAAATGCCCATCAATAAAATTGTCCTAAGCTTAGGCATAATGGTGTTGGTGAAAATTGAATATGTTGTTGCGGATATCATCACATATATACCTTATCCAACTATGATTATGTAGTGTCTGCTGCACAATTGCAGTTATGTGCGTGTTTGGTATAATAATTATCATGCTTATAATTTGCTTATTGCGGTTTCGATCAATCGTTGGTGGTATTCGTTGTCATGGGTGAGGATGTCTTTGAAGAAGATGAGATTATCCACATCCTAGCGAGGTAAACTATGATGGTTGCAGCCATAGTGGATGCATCCTTTTTCTTTGATTGTTAGCCTATCTGAGCCTCATGCCCAATGATATTCACACTTCTTACAATGCCATTTGACCTGATTTTTACACTATGTGTTTCACGTTACAGCTACTACAATTGTAACTATTCTTTTCAGACTATCTTTCAAACTATGTTGTGCACATATACAAAAGAGGTACACAAGGTTACAACAGACCATTGTTTTAGTACACACTAATAAAACACAGAAATACAAAGAAAAAAATAAATTATACATTTGCTTTAAACCTATTATGTCTATATCCATCTTTAAGAAAACACACCGCAGCAACGCTGCAGGTTCACCACCTCGTAATACACATATTTGCCACATAATATGATTCAAAGAACTAGAAACAAAATTTTGTTTGGTATTCACAAATATTGCATCTGTTTGAAAAGCTTTACAAAATTTCTAACCAAAGGTGCATAAAAGCTTTTCAGTAAGCCGGAGGTAATCCTCAAAACTAGTACCTCCACGTTAACGTTATATCACCATTTAGCACACTATAAAATCCAATACCAAACGGCAGGATCCATCATCTCGGCGGTAATTCTTTTAAAATTGGGAAAACAAATGTAATAATCCAAACCTTTTTTTAACAAATTTAATTAAAAACTAAATTAAACTTTCATCACAATTAAAAATATTATATTAAAAATTAAAAGAGTCACATATAAAAAAAAAACTTAAATTAAAATCAACAGGAAAGGTGTTCAACTAAATCGACACGAAGGTTTTGATGTGCGTTTGAAGATTTAATTTGGCTGATAACTTCTAACGTTTGTTCGCGAGTTCGTACAAGATCGTCTTCACGATGTTGTTCCTCCGGATGAAAGTCAGGAAATATCGGATTTCCTTTGCGTTTTCGAAACATATTATGAAACGTTTATTAAAATAAAAGGTGATGGAGTAGTAAAAAGCAAAACATATATCACGTACAATTTTTCTTTCATGTTAGACTGTGCGTAGTGGATGGTGATCCATCATGCATCACCACACGTGGTGGCCGTTACACCGGGTCACCAACCGCGCGTGATCCAGTTTTTGGCAAGGGTTTGGTGGTCACCACCAAACCGAGAGCACCTATATTCTCCCAAACTTTTAAAATACCTCACTTCCAACGGGTATATGCTGGGGGAAAAAAGTTTCACATCCAAATGATGATTTTTAGTTTTTAATTTATTATCTTTTTTAACGGAAACTAACTATCCGACAATATATATACCACAGACTATCTCATATGTCCTAAGCAAGACTTGAAACCCACAAGCATTTTGGTTAAAGAGCTTCCCACGAAACAAAAGATACCATTAAGACACAAGCTTTTTAGTGACATCCAAATTACGATAACCACAAACGAATATTGTATAAAATTAACAATATCTAAATGATGTGAAATACTCTCCCGTCCCATATTAAATGTCTAGTTTGACTTTCTTAAGTTTTTTTTTTTAACTTTGATGTTAAATATTTTTGTTTGTGTTATATAATACTTGATGCAAAATATATACATGGATTGTTTTAAATTTAATTTCATGGGTATATTTTCATCAAAGTTAAAAATAAATACTTCAAAAGTCAAAACTGAACATTTAATATAAGTAGTTGAGATCAATGTACAACTAAAATTATCTAAAGATTCAATGAACTAATCATATCCACTAAATTTTTCATCAAAAAAAAACAAAAACTTTCCACCTCTTTTTAAAAAATAAAACATCTTGCAAACGCTAAATTGTTAAGTGAAAAAAAAATACACTATCGCGACGAGTATTTTTTTATCTTTCAGTAGACGGTAACTTTGATATACTTTCAACGATTTTTTTTTTTCAGTTTCATCAAATCACATGTGATTTGTATCACAAATCATCACATGTGTGATTTCATAAATCACATGTGATTTTTCCAGACGTAACTAAAAAAAAAATCGAAATTTTTTTCGTCAAATGTATATATAAGTGCTCTCTATAGAAAAATGATTTAGTTTCATCGCAATTGTATGATTCGGTTTTTGCGTAATAATTAACGGTTTGCGAGATATTTAATTTTTTAAAAAATAGTAAAATTTAATTCTTTTTTTTTTTTTTTGATGAAAATTTAAATGGCTATTGGTTCATTATGTTGAACCTAAATTGAACTTTTATCTTAATTGAGACGGAAGGAGTATAGATATGATTGGGTATATACTTCACCAATCAAGTAATTGAGAATGTATCAAGTGAGACAACATATGTGAAATAACCATGTGCTTTTGTAGAGACATACATAGTTTCGATTCTTCTATTTTCATTTGAAAACCGACTCAAACCGAAGCACACTCACCTTGTGTATTCCCAGTGTCTACAAAACTCAAGGGTTTGATTCCAGCAATACCTAAAATGAACACCCATATTCAAACACCCATGAAAAGCTAAGGGTAATATCATCCAAAATACCCATTCCAATTGAGCCGCCAATGTCCAAGTCAAACCCACAAGCTTTGACTACAGAAATATTCCACGGTCAAACTTGAATATTTTTATTTTTATAGTATACTTTAACCTTCCAAGAACATGACACCATCTCATCTCCTTAAATATAAACCATTTTCAATTCTTAAAAACAAAACAAAGAATCATTCAAATTTTCATATCAACTCAACTTAAAAACATCAAACAAACTAAATTTTACTAGCAAACTATATTCGAATGGCTTCTTCTGGTGGCAGTTTGAATAATACTTCTACTACAACTTCACAGTATCCATCCTTTTCATTTTCTACTACATCTTTTAGTGATCTTATTGCTTCTAATAACAACAATACTAATAATAGTAACCAAGATTCTAGCTGGGGTTTCTTTGGTGCAAATGATAGTCCAAAAATACCATTTTCACCATCTGCTTTTCTTTCTACACCAACTGGTTTGAACCAGAATCAGTTCTTGGACTCTCCTTTTTTTCCTTTTAACTCAAATGTAAGTTTTCTTTATACAGTTTTTGTTTCTATTTATGGGTTTTGGATTTGAGCTAATGGCTTTTTTTGTTTCTGTAGATTGTTCCATCTCCAACAACTGGAAGCTTTTCTAGTTTGGATTATAAGGATGATGAAACAAAGTATTCTAACTTTTCATTTCAACCACATGCTACTAACAAGATGGTATGCACTAATCTCCTATATAAGTTTTCATGCTTAAGTTATGGTTTATTAAGTAAAACTCATCTTGGCTCATGATTTCTTTCCAAAAAAAAAAAAAAAAAGTGTTTTGAAATTTTGATAGTAATTGAGTCTTTTGTTTCTTAGATACATTTGATTATGATTTCAAGATATTAATATGCTAAGTCGTGTTTCGGATTGCGTATAAAAACCGCTTATCTTGTTATTTCATATTGATACATATGGGACACTGACCCGCTAGCGACCGGTCTCACGGTCAACATGGCGTATTGTTAACGCTTTTTAGTGTTTTGAGATTGTTTGTCTAAACTAGAAGTTTTAATTTAATAAACATGTTTTAGAAGCACACTGATATTGGTTGCTTACAAGAAAGACTCATAATTAATCAGTTAATGAAATCCCATTGTAATTCATTTGTGTTTAAAACAGGAAGAACAAGTGAAAAGTCAACCACAAGAATGGAGCATGACAAAACAAACTGATTTCATATCAGGAATAAACAAAACCAAATCAGAATCAGTACAGTCTGTCCAAAACCAATATGTTTCTGATCAATCTCAAGCCACAAGAGATCAAACAAGGTTAGAAGATGGTTACAACTGGAGAAAATATGGACAAAAACAAGTTAAAGGCAGTGAAAATCCTCGAAGTTATTACAAATGTACGTATCCTAACTGTCCCACAAAGAAGAAAGTGGAAAGAAATTTAGAAGGACATATAACGGAGATCGTTTACAAAGGAAATCATAGTCATTCCAAGCCTCAAAATGCCAAAAAATCATCTTCAAACACTTTTTATGAAGCTCCAGTCGAGAGCAATCATGTGGATTCTTCGGCATCATTCGGAGAGGATGATTTTGAGCAAGCTTCCTCAATGAGTAAATCGGGAGATGACCATGAAAACGAACCCGAAGCTAAGAGATGGTAAGTGATTCATGTGTGACTAGGAGTGGTTGAATGCTAGCAACTATAATTTTTACTCAACTTTTGAATGGTTTATTTTGTAGGAAGGGTGAGACCGAGAGCGAAGCTATTTCCGGGCCGGGGAGTCGAACAGTTAGAGAGCCAAGAATCGTTGTCCAAACCACTAGTGATATTGATATTCTTGATGATGGTTATAGATGGAGGAAATATGGACAAAAAGTAGTAAAAGGCAATCCAAACCCAAGGTACATTTATAGTTTTGGACATTTATAACATTCACTCATAATCTTGCTTAAAATAGTTGTCTTATGCATAATAACATGTTTTAAAACTGTAAATTTGACGATCCCTTAAATCTTCTCACATTGAAAAAATACTTGCATTTTCTAACATGGATTTCTTCTAACTTTTTGCAGGAGTTATTACAAGTGCACATTTGTCGGTTGTCCGGTGAGAAAACACGTTGAAAGGGCGTCACATGACTTACGAGCTGTGATCACAACTTATGAAGGGAAACACAATCATGACGTACCAGCACCTCGTGGTAGTGGGAGTTACGCTATTAATCGACCACCAACAACAACCAATGGTAATACCAACAACAACTATGGACTCATGGCTATTAGGCCATCGGCAAACTACTCAAGTAACATTCAAAGCACAACAGGATTGACCGATAATGGCAGTCAACCCCCATACACTCTACAAATGTTGCAGAACAACGGGAACTATGGGATCCCAGAGGGTTCTTACATGAACCAAAACCAGGGGAAAGACGGGTCGCTATCAAGTGCCAAGGAAGAACCCACGGATGATTTATTTTACAACTCTTACTTAGGTTAGATCATGACAAGAAAGGAAAAGTGATCCAAAATCAATTAGTTTTGGCACTAATCTAGTAGAAATTTTATAGGTGCTTGCAAAGAAGAGTGTATTTGTAGTATCATACGTAATAAACTTAGCTTGTTATGTAAATTCTTTTGTTATATTCAATAAAAAAGTATGTTTGTTTACGGACATTGTGCCGGTAGTTTGTTTCATTATTATTATTATTATTATTATTATTTTGTTATAAATCAACACTTTATTAAAAGCTCATAGGAATAAAAATTAGTGGTTTCGAAACCAATTGGTACCTCTACACCTTTATCAATAAAGAAACCAATCCTATTAAAAATATGAGCCACAAAGACGCTTGCTAACGTCTTGAGTATGTAGAATCGTCGAATCTGTTTTAGTAAGGCATCGCATCCTTCCAAGTTCTCCAAAAGAAGAAAAGGAAAAGGAGAACCCATATCTAATATCCGCAGCATTTCAGATCATTGACGACTTACGTTGTCATGCAAGATCAATAACCGCATGCCCCAAGATTATTATTATTATTATTATTATTATTATTATTATTATTATTATTATTTATTTATTTATTTATTTATTATATATATATTTTTTGCGACTCTTTATTTGTTGTCTCGTATTCTTTGACAGACGATCCATTTAAGTTCTTGCATTTACTATATTAAAATTTGAAACTTTTTTGGCCGCTTTTATGTTTTATAAATGAATAATTATACTTGCTTTGCTTTTTTGCATGTTTCCGCAAGAGTATGTCAGCAACAGCATTGTATGAGATAACACGTACTACAATCACAGACAAGACAGCACAGAATGGTCCAATTTAGTGAATGATCATCCACCATACTTGAAGACTTAAGATATAAGACGTGTATGTAAGTATGATCCTTCTACTAAGTCGCATCTCGATCCTAATGTCAATAGTCATCCAAAGTAATGAAGCACCGTCTCACGGAAGTTGGTATGTAAATTTTGCACTTCATATTGCTATGTCTTTTAAGAATAGTCGACATGTATATAGCTCTATATTGCATTCTGCGATAAATACTTCTTGGAAGAATAATCTCTTTTACACTTTAGCTAACAGTCATCCTAAGAGCATTTGGTATGTTAACGCTCAAACGAGCGTTATTGTTTAACTTCGGGGCATTAATGCCCGTTACCCACACCATCTTGGGCGTTAAGCCTGGGTCAAAGAGTGCAAGTTACCACAATGACGGCGTTAAGCCTAGAATTAAAAAATATAAATAAATAAATAAAAAATAATATATATATATATATATATATATATATATATATATATATATATATATATATATATAATCATTTCACCCTTAAACCATTTCAAATAAATTTTCACTTACACCTCCTTTAAGTCTGCTCAAATTTAAATTATCGATCACAAATTGGTTAATTAATGAGGCGGGATAAATTCAAATTCAATTTTGAAATTTAAAATCAATTATATATAGTTAAAGAGTTGAAAAATATGACAACATTTATCGTAAAAGAAATGTAAAAATTAAAATGGATTTATTCAAAATCAAAATCAAAATCAATCTCGCTAGTATATATATATATAGATTTGAGATCAAATGAGAACTTTCTTAAAGTTCTAAAAATAAGAACCCAATGAATGTTTGACAAGTGTATTTTGAGTGTTAAAAAATTGAAAATTAAATATATTGCCAAAAGGGTATTATGGGTATTTTACAATTTCTCATTTTCACTAACCATACTCTACCTTAATACTCCATCACTCCTCCGTTTTTCAGTTATGATTTTTTATCTCACTTTTCTCTCCATCCCATTTCGCATCTTCATAAAAACCTCCCCATCATTCTATCTTCTTCCTTAATAACCGCTTCTCCCTCAAAAACACAAAGGAGACCTTGAAACCAAGTCATCACGAGACAATAACAAAACTATATTACCGGTGGAACATTTTTCCAACGTTGTTGTCGATGAAGGATCCGTCCGCCACCACCATCTCTCGCCACGATCGTGGTATAACATTTTTCTCGATCTCGTGGTATAATTTTTTTATCTCGATCTATGATTATTTTATCATGATCTGTGGTTATTTTATCCCGATACGAGTCACGATTTATAGTACCTAAATGCCGCTGTCACAGCATTGTGCCGAGGTTGCCATACCGCTTGCTTCGCTCGAGTTTCATTGCAGGTCCAATGATATTTGTGATATATGTCTTTTTAACACAATGTGGTCTCCACTGATTCATTGTCTGTTATGTTGGCATGTCAAGTGTAAGTTGCATCAATTTGTGATTGTTGTAAGATGGTTATTGTTTTCATTGAGCAGCAATCCCAAAACGGGAGATACAAATACATGAGAAACCCTACAAGTGCATGGGCTTGAACCAATACATAAACATATGTGGGCCGATACATATACTAAAATACATACTACTAACACTTCGCAGCTTGAGCGGAGGACACCGAACACTCAAACTGTGCGAAATTTTCAATAAAGCGGAGGCAAGCCCTTGGTAAAGATGTCCGCAACCGACAGCGAGAAGGTACATGAAGAACTCGACGCGACCAGTAGCTACTAAATCTCGAACAAAATGAATGTCAATCTCGATATGCTTGGTTCGTTGATGCCGAACCGATTCGAGGACATGTAGACAAAGACCGATATTATCACAAGATACAATTGTTGCGAAGATATCCGGAGTATGAAGCTCTCAAGAAGATTCCGCAACCAACATGTTTCAAGAAACGGCATGGCAACCCCACGATATTCTCCGCCAAGATCGAACGAAAGAGTCGGTCCGGCGCTCGAGGACCATGAGAGCAAGTTGTTGCCAAGAAAGACACAATAACCGTGAGGTAGACCGAGTAGTTGGGCAACCAAATCAATCAAGATCGAGAATATGCAACCAACGAGGTAGTAGAAGAATACAACCGTAACCCGTAATCCAAAGTACCTCGAATAGCGCAAAATCCGCTTGAGCGCAGAGAAATGGGGCTCTCGATCGGATCATGCATATGAAGACACACACCAACAAAGATAAGATATATCGGGACGAGTGAATGTAAGATAATCGGGGGACCACCTGCAAGGCCCGATATAATGCGGGATCGGATATCAAACCGCCATCATCACCCGCTTTAGACTCAGTGTCAACCGGAGTCCGATCGAATTATATCGACCATGCACATCACGAATGCTCAGCCAAGATATACTTACCGAGACAAAAACATACCAAGTGTCACGGTAATGATATACCCAAAAATAATTTAGCGATCCCAAATCATAGAGAACTCCTTATGAAGGTCGTAATAATACGTCAAGTAATCTATCGAGACAAAAGCGCCAAGACAATATCATCAACATATAATAAAAGATACGCGATGTCAGAGAACTCCATGATGATAAATAAACAAGGAGGTGTCACAAGCGACTATGTGTAAAACCAATCCCAAGAACATATAGTAAAATGATACGAAACCAAGCCCGAGGAGCTTGTTTCAACCCATGTAGAGATCTCGCGTAACAAACATACATAATCCGGTGCTCGAAGATCGCGAAACCAGTGGTCGTGCATGTAAACGAATGCTTGATAAATCCCCATGCGAAATGCATTCTTAACATCGAGTCGTGAACCGCCAATGTCTAGAAGCGCCCAAACCGAGAACACCGATGGAGAAAAGTGCCCGTTTAACAACTTAACCGGGCTAAAGTCTCATCAACATCAACCCCTCTATCTCGAAAGTGCTACCATTCGCGACATTCGCGCGCGAGCCTTGTAGTGATCGAGAGTCTACGCGACCAAGTACTTGTGGCTAAATAACCACATACAAATGAACAATATTGGCGGCATAGGACGAGGTACAAGAATCCAAGTTTTGTTTTTAATAAGAGCATTAAATTCATCATACATAGCATTTAACCAATTAGGATCATGAAAAGCGACTTTATAAGAACGGGTAAAGGAGAAACAAGAGACACATGACAAGCATAACGGATTGGGACGGTAGTCCCGACACGGAACGTGTAACCATGGGATGAACCGAGGTCGTAGTCGGGCGGGGGTAGCAACAGTCGGGGGTCATGGAAACGGAAATGGAAACGGGGCCGCTGGGTGTGGAGGAGAGAAGGTGGTGGTGGTGGGAGGTACATCCGGGGATGTCACAACGGGAGAAGGTGGAGGTCTAGTATCGTGAAATGGAGGAAGATGGTGGGGTTGGCGATGGAGGATCGATGTTGTCAATGAGTTAGTGGGGTTGGTGTAGTTTTATAATGTTGGAAATGATGTTAGGTGAGTCGCTCAGGAAGTCGTAGGAAGGTTCGACAATGGGGTGTTGGTGCCAAAGTGGAAAAACGGTCTCATCGAAGGCGACATGGCGAGATATAATGATTTTGTTTGTGTTGAGGTTCACAACGATAGCCACGATGATTGGTGGCATGTCCCAAGAATATGGATGGAGTGGCTCGTGGTCCAAGTTTGTGGTTGGTATCTATATGAGGATAGCAAAGACACCCAAAGACACGTAAAGATGGTAGTCGGTGAGGCGCCAAACATGCGTGTGGGAATGTCATTATCAATGGCACGGAGGGTAGGATATTTAATAGGTAAATGTACCATGTTGAGGGCTTCAACCCAAGAGTTTGGTGGTAGATGGGCTTGAAAAAGTAAGGTGCGATAAGGTTGTTAATGGTGCGAATCATGCTCAGATTTACCATTTTGTGGGAGGAGCGGGGACAGAGAAACGAAGCGGATCCCATTGTCATAAATAATTTATGAAAGTCATGGTTATCAAATTCACCACCATGGTCACACCGAAAAGACTTTATGTCACTGTTGAATTGGTTTTGACAAAGTTGCGCAATAATGTAAATTTGGATAAAACATCGATTTATGAACTAACGGATATACCCATACAAATTGAGAATAATGATCCAAAAAGAGAACATAATATTTAAAACCAGATAAGCTCGGTATTGGGGAAGTCCACAAATCCGAGTGAATAATATCAAAACAAGTGTTAACTAAAGTAGAAGAACTGACAAATGGAAGTCGCACGTGTTTTCTGTCGACAAGCATGACAAAGCACGGGAGATTTCTTTATTACAAGAAATGGAATTATTAGAAATAACACTACGCAACACTTCACTTCCCGGATGTCCAAGACGCTGATGCCACGTATATTGACTTGTGAGGTAGGCTTGTGGTATAGGAGATGGCTTGGTAATGGTAGAGATCGCCGATGCTATCACAATGAGCAAAGACCCGACGAGTTTGAAAATCCTTAATGAGAAAAACCAAAAGGGTCAAATTCAACAAAGGCAATAATTTTCACATACAAACCGACGCACGTAAATCAAGTTTTAACAATATTGGGAGTAATTAGGACATTGTTTAGTGAAGAGGACGAAAAGGAGTAGGCAAATGTATGATAGAGTTGCAGGACGGAATAAGCCCGCCACCAATCGCAATGTGATGAATAAATACTAGAATTAAAAACATTACTAAGATTATGAACCGAGTCATTTAAATGAGATGACGCACCTGTGTCCATGTTCCAGTTGCCAGGAGCGGGGTCATGAAGGATTGGAGCAGCAAATGCGTGAGGCAACACAGTTTCTTGACCCATCGAAGCCCCTAATGACCCACTTGTATTTGGTTGAACCGGCGCGCTAGGTGCAGGTCCGAGAATGCTAGGTCCAAGGTGTTGGCCCATGGAGGTTCGCTTGAACTCGGCAAGGACCGGATAATGGATCGCCAAGGTTTTGACCCGGGTAGTAGCTCGCTTTGCCGAACCGGGTGGGTGGACTGTGACCCGGCTGACGCAGTGACCCGTCAAGTGGTATGCGGCGGGTGTGCAGGAGGACGGTCCAACAGCATGGGTTTTGGATCGCTAAAGCTGGGGACTCGTGTGATAGCCACGTGGGGTTCATAACTGGGTTCACAGATGGTGGCATAGTAGCAGATGGTCCATTCGTTGGTGTAGAAAATGGAGTCGTGACACCAGTGGCTTGACATCCCAATTTGGCCAAAAGACTTTGTAAATTTTGCATGTCATTTGGAGTAAGAATATTCGAGGATGAAGAGGATGCCTGAGGTACGTGACCATGCACACCATTGTGCAAGAACCGACATGATGCTCCAAATCGACAATAGCCTTTCGAGATGATTGTTGCACGCTTGTGCCTTTTCCGTGGAGTTGAAAGAGCGGGCGATTGGTAGACCCGTTGTCGGGCCAATAACACCATTGGAGATGATGGTGGAATCGGACAGGGTCTTGGAGCGCGGGCCTTTGACGCATCTCTTCCGTGGTAAGCATACCGGACCGCTTTTAAGGTCGGGAAAAGGGTCTCGATGAGCGATTATGGTGGCGACATTATCATACCTCGGGCAAGCCTTCTAGGCAAAAGTGACTACATCATCATTGTCAAAGTAGACCCCAGTTATTCAAAACAAAGGCAATAGACTCGATCCGAAAATAAGCATCAATTCCCATGTCACCAAGCTTCAAAGATCGAAGCTCCGCTTCAAGGCGATTGATCGGGTTCGTTTGTTATCGTAAAATATGGCGGCTAATGTATCCCATGCGCCTTTAGCCATTTTAGGGTTTTCAACAACCAATCGTTGTTGGAGGGTTTTGGAGACCGTAACAAAGATCCGGAGAGAAGGATGGAATCGACCTTCAACCATTCCGCATCATGTGGTGGTAGTACCGGTGGAGGCATCCGATGCATTCTTGGTTTCAATGTGATCCAAAAGTGAGTTCCACCACGTTGTGTGAGTGAAAAATAGACCCACGATGAGTAATTCATCTCATCCATGTCAAGTTCGACGGTATTATGTTATCGAGGTTGGTGATGGCCATCAATTTGTCGAAAGGAGGATCGTTGGTGGTAGAGGGGTCGATGACCGTCATTGTAGGGAGTAGATGAGTTAGGTATTATGAGATTTAGACTTTTGATGAAGGAAGGAGCAGAGAAGACGAATGAGGGTTTAGAGATGTAGGGTTTTGGTGGAGAGGATGAAACAGAGAGATGAAGGAAGAGGGAGCAATGGATTAGATGTTTTAGGGTTTGGTGGAGGATTTGTGTGTACGACTTTGATACCATGTAAGATGGTTATTGTTTTCATTGAGCAAAGAATCCCAAACGGAGATACAAATACATGAGAAACCCTCAAGTGCATGGGCTCGAACCAATACATAAACATATGTGCTGCGGATACATATACTAAAATACATACTACTAACAATTGTAACTTGTTTGGTATGGTTTTGTGAATTGTGTAGCCAGTCAATGGGGATACATATCTAAGGGCTACTCTGGGCTTGGTTACACTTGTGCACTAGTTGAAATTGTTTTAAGTTGTAGTGGTCACAACTTGGTTACTTGGTATATACAATCGAGTTAGTATTGTTTGATCTATGTATTAGTTAAGATGTATATTATTTTTTTGAACTAAAGTTAAGCTGTTATTTGGATTGTAATGTATCAATGTATCGGCTTTTTATTGTCATTTTATTTATATATCAATGTATCTTGTCATTTTAATGTATCAATGTATCTCAACATTTTATCGTCATTTTATTTATATATCAATGTATCTCGTCATTTTAATGTATCAATGTATCTCGCATTTTAGCGCCATTTTATTTATATATCAATGTATCTTGTCATTTTAATGTATCAATGTATCCCGTCATTTTAATGTATTAATTATCGCTATTTTATATATATTAAAATTTGATCATCATATATATATATATATATATATATATATATATATATATATATATATATATATATATATATAATCATTTCACCCTTAAACCATTTCAAATAAATTTTCACTTACACCTCCTTTCAAATTCAAATTTAAATTATCTTGGTTAATTCGGGACCCACAAAAAGAGTGGAGCGGGATAAATTCAAATTCAATTTTGAAATTTAAAATCAAATATGAGCAGGATTTATTTATTCAAAATCAAAATCAAAATCGAATACCGATATAACTGCTTATATACAACTCTACCGTAGTTGTTTAGAACACAAGTTACACACACAACTCACACACAAAAATGTCTCACAAAGATTTTTCTCAACAATTCCAAGTCCACAACAACTGCCGGAAACTACCTTTCCAACTCCAACACAGTTGTCGAAACTAGCTTTCCAACTCCACCAGAAGAAGTTGAAGTTTATTCAACACCACCAGAAGATGTCTTTCCGGTTTTTCAACTGGAAAATGTATTTTTAAACACTTCACCTCTTAACAATCCAATTGTTAACACTCCACCTGTTAACAATCCAGCTGCTAACGGTCCACAAGTGGATCTTGAAAACAATGCATTTGGGTTAAGTGAGGCTTCTTCGTCAACTTAAACAGGACGAAGAAAATTATAGAGAGATTATGGAACATGAGGCACGCGAGGAAGCTGCTCGTTGTGAACAGGAAGCCATGGAAACTCAATATCTTAGGGATAACCACTTTGACATCATGGAGAGAAAGTACTTTAATGGCGAGTTTTATTCCTCTTCGAGTGACGAGGGTTGGAACTCAGATGATTCGTATTCTTAAGTTTTAATAGTTTTATTTTCATGACTCTCGTTGCAGTTTTAATGTTTAATGTAATTCGTGTTTAATGTTTAATGTACTTTGTATTTTAATGTTTAATGTGACATGTTTTTTAACAAATGAAGTGTTTGTTTTAGTTTAGGGGTTGAATTTAAAAATATGTGAGTTAAGGTTTAACCTTAGAAATTTTATGAGGTATTTTTGGGTGAATTAAAGTGAAATCTTAAAGTTGATGTGATGCTGACGTGCAAGAAGTTAAACTTTAACCCAGGCAACATACCAACTCCTCTAATCAAAGGCATGTGCATTTTGTACTAAAGGAAGGTCAATGGAGTGATGGACCCCACTATTATTATAAAGATTAAAGATTGTTTATACAAAGTAAGATTAATCATATTGTACATTCTAATGTTCATACTAATCCTACTACGCCAAATGAGCAT
Source organism: Chrysanthemum lavandulifolium (assembly GCA_022545495.1). NCBI lineage: Eukaryota > Viridiplantae > Streptophyta > Magnoliopsida > Asterales > Asteraceae > Chrysanthemum > Chrysanthemum lavandulifolium. The sequence continues at coordinate 180,975,497 of CM040243.1, forward strand.
GTGATGTCGACTAATCAGAGGATTAGTATTAAATTTTCAGGAAACTATAGCATTGCTCATAAAACAACAGTGGACCACTATTACGTTTGTGTTAAATACCCCATTGGTATCTGTCGCGGAAGCCTTAAGTATATGTATGTAAGGGTAGAGCTACGTAAAGGCAGGCGGGTTCTTTTTTACCTTGTGTGGCTCTGCCTGTATGAACAGACCGAGTATACAAACATTTGGATTTGCCAGATCATAAGTGCAACAATAACGAGCTCACTTAGCAAAGTTCAGTGGAGAAAACATTATAGTAAATAAACTTAGTGGTTTTACATAAGAGCTCTAATCAAAGAACCACAAGATTGATAGACCTTAATCTAATATACATTTAAAAATAAATTCATAATGGTGTAAACAGGGCCATTTTGTATAAAGGGGCATATTCTCTGTATTTCATCTAACCCGAATTATAAATATAAACAGCCTACTTCAAAGTAACCGTGATTCACTAGTGAAATGTAGTTATATGTACATAATGAACGTTGTACATTTTTTTTTACTATACCTTGTACATTCAAACTGGTAAAACCTTGTTTGGGAGAAGACTGTCGATTCCAAAGCACAAATATTTTCTTTTAAAAAAAAGGTGTCCGAAAAAAACTGTTCATTATTTGTGATTTGGATGCTATACATGTGAAGATGAGGGCTATGCTATATGGAAAATGAATGGTACAAAAAATTGAAAAGAATGAAGAACACAAATTGATCTTTAATTACTTTTATATATAAGTATGTTTCACTAGTTTGTACCCGGAGAGCATGGCTGATAACGCAAGAATGAAAAAGGCGAAAAACTCCATGCTAATGCATGCGGCTGAGGAGTCTGTAAAGATGTTATCGGCTCCTTCCCTCATTCTGTTTGTCATTGGCACTGCCGATGAGGCTGCTGATAATAGTAGATATGCTATAAGCTACAAGAAGCAATAACGCAGATCAAACATGTTATTATTGAGAATTGAGAAATGAAACAGATCAAACATTCAAATACTCATTAAATAAGTCTCTCTAAAGATACCTTGTATGTTTAGGAGGTGCAAATTTCAATCTAGCAAGGAATAAAAGTACTAAAAGTAGCAACACGTGAAACTACACAATCCTTAGATATGGTCCAACCATATATATATATATATATATATATAAAATAAAATTTATAATTATATATATATTATATATATAATAAATTTATGGATATCAAAATTTCATTTATATATATATATATAATCGTTCTCAGCCAACGGATGTGGGAGGCGGGTAATGGAGGCGCGTACCATTGTTGAGGATCGAGCCGGCCCGGCTAGCTCAAGCCCATTTGCCGTTGCATGTGAGACTTTAATATTCAGATAACGTCGGGTATTAGTGGGTCGCAGCTTCATTTTGCGCAAAGAACTAAAATAAAATTTTCAAATGAATCATTTATTTTAGTTTATTATATTCTTTTCGACAATAAATTTACGTTCGAGAATTTTGTTTGTTGTGTTTGTTATGTGTTTGTGTGTTTTGAAGGTGAATATTTTTATTAGTGACATTTAATGTAGAAATTGTGTTTAATTTGGTTGTATAATACGCTTGATAATTTGTATTTATTATGTAAGTGTTTTAATAATGCATTAATTGATTTATTGATTAATTAATTAATTGGTATATTAAATACCATTAATGTAGTGTTTTTTTTAATATGTGCATTTTATATATTTTACTTTTAATATATAAGTAATTTATATTAAATTATACATTATAGTATTTTCTTAATTATATTAATTACTAATTATCAAATCTTAGCCATATTTATAATACATATTTAAGATATTTTACTTTTTCTAATTTGACTTTTTATTCGGGCTTTAATATTTATATAATGTATTATTATTTGTATTAGTGACATTTAATGGTATGCTAATGCAAGAATTTGAAATAAAATTTTCAAATGATTGTATTTTAGTTTATTTTATGTTTTGACAATAAAAAAATCGAGAATTCGTTTAGCGTGCAATTCGATTCGGCCGAACCCGCTTAACTGTCTGTTCAGACTCGGCTCAAGCCAACTTGTGACCGTCACTTGAATATTAGTGTTAGTGACATTTAATGTAGAAATGTGTTTAATTTTGTTGTACAATATGCTTGCTAATTTGTATTTATTATGTTAAAAGGTTTAATATATTAATCAGATTTATTGATCAATTAATTAATTGACTATATTAAATAGCATTAATGTGGTGTGCATTAAAGTGGTTACGCTAAAACTTCGCCTAAAAATTATGTGCATTAAAGTGTTGTACATTATTCTTCTTTTCTTAATTATATGAATTACCATTATTATGTAGTATATATAAGGTCGTTTATCATGTCACAGACATTGGAAGCTTCGAAGGAAGACAGCCATAAATAACGTATACCCAACTGCCCGCCTTAAAATAAGCTACCTCCGTCTCATATTAAATATCCATTTCGATTCTTTTCAATCTTTTTTATTCAACTTTAACTTTAAATTTTATTATTTGTATTATATAATACTAGTTTGTGTCATGCACGGCGATTATAGTTATATCTGCTTAGTGAATTCATTTCAACACTCGAATGTATATGTGTTAGTTGAGTGTTTGTTTTTCGTAACTTTCCGTAGCTTTCATGACATCATTATTCAACTTTAACACTACCCCAAAAGTATATGATTGACTAATCAAGATTATATTGATTGAAATAAATGAAATAAAGGTTAAATAAAATTTGAATTAAAATAAAATAAACCCATTAAAAATATAAAAACTAAAACTCAAAATATATAATTGATTGATCAAATTTTAGAAAATATGGTGAAATTAGATTATAAAAAAATAAGTAGATAAAAGATATTTTAATTTAAAAATAAAATGAATTTTATTTCATTGCCATTTTATAATTTTATCTTAATTTTTAGTAGTTATATAGAAACAAACAATCTCACGATGGAGCTCCTTATCTTAATTTTGATTAAAACTCTTTCATAATAAAAAAAAATCGACTAATTTTAGAAAAAGTATTATAAAAATAGATTTGATACAAAATATATAAATTGATCGAGTTTTAAATATATTTCATTGTTATAATTTTATCAAGTATTATATACAACAAACAAAAATATTTACGATTAAAATCGGAAAAAAAATACTAAAAAAAGTTAAAATAAACATTTAATATGAGACGAATTGAATAGTATAAAGCAAAAGCATAATCCACAAAAGACAGATTTTAGTATCTCATTAGATAATCAAAAATAATACTCGGTATTAAGGTTATGTTATTGGTAGATTGATTTTTGTACAGTTTGAAAATTGATTGGGACATTTTATTTGTGCATTAAATACTTGTAATTATTAAATATTTTGTTTTAACTGCTTATATCTTAAGTATGCAAATAACTTAGAGTGTGAATCATTAGCTTATTGGTAACCTAGCCCACCCCCTTGTGTACCTTTTAGATCCTCCACCGCTTCCGCCAACTTTGTTTCTGACAATAGAGTTTTTATCGGTTTTATTTCTATTTTACATCGACTTAATACTTTTGACTTATTAAACTTTATATTTTATGTTCCGTACTTTCAGTTTTATACTATTTAAATATAAACAAAATTATAAAAATAAAAAAATAAAAATTGAAAAAAATCAAAGGAGGTATCACTTGTAAAAAAAGATGGTACATATAACCTATCCCATAATATTAGGCTAGTCACAGTAGACCTGAAAAAATCGGTCGGTCGAGTGTGTTGACCGAGTTGGAAGTCGGTCGTGGCGAGTGTGGCTTGTAGGTCAAATATCAGTCGAAGCAAAAAAAAACATAATCGGGCGTAAATCCAACCTATTTTAAACACACAATCAATTTAAAAAATGTTATCGTTTGTTTAAAAAAAAATGTTCTTTTTAAAAAACTTTATCACTTTACATCCTATAAATACCAACCTCAAACACATTTTTAAACACATAATTTAAAACACAATTCAACCTCAAACTACTTCTCATCCATATTCACTTCCAACCTCAAACTACTTCTCAACACAAAATTATTATGGCTTGTCGTCTCCCCCATTCCGTCGAACAAATGTAAATGTACGTTAAAAAACAATGCGAAGAAGATGATGCGGCTCGACAAAACTCTATTATCGATGTTATCAAGCAGTTTGATCTCGCAAAGGCAGAGAAGCAATGTTTGAGAGAACAATACGCGATTTGCAACGACATTTCACCTGGAAGAAAAGTTGTGATTGACAATTTTTTTATGGATGAAGCCCGCAAAGACGACGACATTGCTGACACGTTGTGGGGGTGTGTTCAACAGATACAAAACAACATCAGCATCAAAATCAATTGGAGCTGTAGGGAGAAAAAAACTGATGGTGTGGGTACATCAAGTTCGTCTGTAGACCTAGATTTATTGAGCAACCTCTGCTAGACGAGGAAGCCAGGAAGGCGGAAGAAGAACGTTTGAATTATATCGAGAAATTTGCTGGTTATCGGTTTCCTTCGTATGATTCTGTATGCGGGGAGCATTCAAATTAGGATTTATGATTTATGTATTTCGTATCGTAGTTTATTTTAGTTCGTATGTTTTTTAACCGTATCGTATTGTATGATTTATGTAATATTTGTATTATTAATTAAGTTTTCTTTGTTGTTTAAAATACTTTGGAAAAAAAAAAAAAAAAACGGTCATCGATGGTGGCAACTTGATTGTGTCTGATCACTTGAGAAGGAAAGCTAATGTAGCAGCCGGTGACCGACGTCACTACTGTGGGCAGCCTTATGGTTCAAATTGTTATTGTTGTTATTCTTTGTTGTAAGCAATAGTAACTTGTTAGTATGATTGATGGTTTTGTATGACAAACAATACAATTAAACTGATTTTTTATTCGTTAAAATAAAAAACATTAACCGAGATCAATTTCTTTCGGGGCAAAATTTTGGGCTATCTATATCTATACTATCTTATAATATATTTAGGACTTTTTAAAAAAGAAAGTCTTAATTTTTTAAGCCTACACATCTTGCTATAAGTAGTAATTCATATAGTTAAATGCTACACTATAATAATTGCATTATAATGTACACTAATGACACATTAAATTTTAGTATTAAAATGGATGTTACAAACTTACAATAATACAAATAATAGTTGTATTTTTTTATCATAAACATTCAAGTTAGACAAAGTTCAAATGAGTATAAGTATATATATATCTATATTTGTATTGATATACTTTACGGAAATTCAAATACGCATCTACTCTTTTCGAACTATCAAACGGGTAAAACCGACAAATACTAACTCTCATTGCATACCGCTTAAAGATCAAGATACGAGAAAAATTAACATATTATGTACCGCCGCTGCTTTGCGCGGGTACTATGCTAATATGATAAAGAGTTGTAATTTACTTGCAACAAAGTAACTTTTCATCTGTTAACCGAACTTGACAAAAGACCAAATTTGTTCGACACGTTTAAAACAGGATATCTTTTAATCCGTTATCTAACCCACATTTTAATCTTCAATACCTGGTGCTGGAAAGGAAATTCTTCTAAATACGTAACTATGATTATCCTATCCCCGATCAAAAGAAGCTTTTTATAGAAAAAAGAAAGCCAATATCATCTTCTTTAACTTTTTCCATTTCAAGACTTCTAGCCTTTTACTCAAAAACCATTTCCATTCCAATACGATAACTTGTATAAAGTTTCATATACTTTTCTGGTTATTTCAAACGAGAATTAAATTAAATAACACAAAAGTAATATATTAGTGATTTAAGATCGTGCAAAAGATTCTTTACAAGAGATCAATTTTCATCCTCCATTTTTATTTGATCTAATGGATGAGATTAATCCCAACAATTTAAAAAACACACTTTCAATATTTTTTTTCAAATATTAATATATTTCAAACCGTTAATCGTTAAGCGAAAAAAAGTATATCATTGCGACGAGCATTTAATTATCTTTTTATAGATACACTTTGATATATTTTCCACAAAAGAAAATTTGTATTTTTCACTTTTTTTTAAGTTTTTTCGTATCACATGTGATATACATATCATATATGATTTAGCACTAATATCATATGTGATATTCAAATTAGTGTTATCATATATGATTTTTTTCATGCAAATTTCAGTACGTAAAAAAAAAAGAAAAAGACGAAAAAACATGAAAAAAATGATTTTTTTTCCGAAAGTATATCAAAGTGCCCATCTATAGAAAGATAATAAAATGTTCGTCGCGATGGTGTAAATATTTTCGTTTAACGATTAACGGTTTAAAAGATATTTAAATTATAAAAAATAGGTGAAATAATGAAATGATTTTAATCTCTAACCATTGATTTTTTTAGATGAATAGTGGATATGAGCTTTTTAGTATCTGAGAAAAGTTTGTTATGTAAAATAATCTTTTCTGTGTTAATAGCAAAACAAAGAAATAAATCATATGAAAAACCCAAGTACCCAACTGTACCAATCAACTATGTCACATAAACTACTAGTATAAAATTTTACACAAAAGAGATACTAGTAATTGATATGATTACAAAAGAAAGCAACAAGTCATCTAATGTGATGGATGGACATAAAATTAACTAGTTAAGTTAATTAAAAACACCCAAAGTAAGAGAATAAATTCAGAAATGGACCTGATCACCAAAGAAATCAATAAGTGCTAAATTCCGTCCGGAAGTTATTTCTTTTCCAGTTGACATTTCATGAATTTGCCTCCATGACTGTAACCCGGTATATAATGTCGATAAAATCGCAATGGCCAATGCATACCTACGTTAAATAATAATAATAATAATAATAATAATAATAATAATAATAATAATAATAATAATTGTGAAATGATACCTGTATTCTTCATATTCTTGAAAATTCCGACCACGTCCATGCTGATTACTAGCCATAATAATAAACGCGAGCACTGATAACATAAAACCAAAGGCTCTTAATCCTAAGGAGCCTCTTTTTAACATGTCTTCATGCCTCCACCTTCTTAGGATACCAGTAACACCGTATCCCGGCGGTGGAGGCAGAGGTGTTTGCGATGTCTCGCCAACGTTCGCATTTGGCGTCTTTGCCTCTTGTGGTGGTGATGATGAGAATATCGACATCACAAGACAGTTGTGAAATTCGGATCAGAGTATAGTGATGACTATTTTTTTGTTTGAATGGACACAATTTTGAACAAATCAAGGTGTTTGTAGATACATCCAATTAAAAAGAAACCAATATTCTTCTTTTTGACAACTCATCTAAGTTGTTATTTTATCTCTTTTATAAGCTTTTGTTTTTTTTATTTGGGTCATTTGTTTTGTGTTTTGGGGGCTGTTAACTTTTCGTTCTAAAAATAATCTCATTTAAATTAAGTAACTCTGTTTGAATACATGAAACTTCAAGTTTTTATTTCAAATAAATAGCTCTAAACGAAAAGGCGATTCATGAAGTTTTTAAATATTTTGAATTATTAAAACTTTAAGTTCTCGATATACCCTCCAAACATTTATTTACAATTATAAATATGTCTTTTATGTCATTTTACATCTTATAATCATATTTAACAATTAACTTACCAAACACTTTTATTGAAAAAAGATCGAACAGAAATTCGTATTAACAATTTTTTTCAGCTATTAACAATACAACTTTCATTTTTCTGTTCTACATACCATTTCTGTTAGTTTTGCCAAACATACCCATAGAAACAAACTTTTTTTAGTAGTTGACGAATGGGCATTTAAATCCTCTGTATACTAACTATAACTATCGATGGATTTTGAATTTAAATTTAATTTGTATAAAAGATTTTTTAAAAGATTTAAAAGAAAGACTTGGCCGGTAATAGTTTTTTACTTGCAAGCATTCATAATAAATGTGGTAGGTCACCAAACTAATGATAACACAAGCATAATAATGATATAGAAATAAGAGAGAAAGGTAGAAGTGGTAGATACTTTTACAATAATGAATAACAAAGGTTTACTTGCAATATGAAAGAACTAACACTCTCAAATGAGAGTTACAAGAGTTTATATAGGAGAGGGAGCTAGGGCAACACATCTAGTCACTTCCTTTCTTACGAATTGGACCTTGTCATAGGCCCATGGGCTTACTTCATAAGCGTAGACATAAATACTAACATATAAGCCTAAATACTTAGCAACCTATTACGTGGTTAATGACCGACACTTAATAGTAGTTACACGTGATCCCAACAATCTCCCCCTAAGGGTTGGTCATCTAGGTTGCTTGACGTCTTTCTAGCAATCTTCTTCCAAGTGAGTAGATGTGCTTTCCTTTCTTTAACTTTATCTGCTTGACGTCTCATGTGTCTTTGTTCTTTGTTCCTTGTTGTTGTTGTGATCATATGTCGTTGTCTGCCGTTCATCAACATTTTCGGTACTGCGTCGTTACGTCTCTCTCCACCATGCTCGTACTTCTTTTGACTTTGAATCTCCATGTTTGCGTAGTTCTGAAGTCTTTAAACTTTATAGATTCTATGATTTTGGCGTAGAATCATCTTTAACTTTGTGTTGCCTTGATCTTTTGGTGAGAACTTTCATGCGATACGATTTTAGTATGAGCATGTGGAGATGGAGTGTTGTTGATGATAGTGGTGGTAGTGAGGGTCTCCCCTGGAACTCCGGGTCTCCAATCCTGCATGTAAATAGTTAGCAATAAAGTTCCCGACGTGAGAGTTCAAGAACAACTAAGACCAAAAACCCTTGAACCAATGACGTTCGTGATTCCTTTGCCTCACTCTAAACCCCAAGACAAACACGATCTATCTCCGATCTATACTAACCAAACGGGCCCCTTTCTCTCCCTTCTTGATTTGGTGGTGCGGCGGCTGAGCAGTGATGGTAGATGCTACAGCGGTGGAGCGGCAGGAGGTGTTGGTGGTTCCAGCGGTTAGAGTGGCGGCTGCACAGGTGAGGAGAGGATAAGAGGGGAGACAGTGAAAGTATTATGGTTGCAAATGAAAACCTATATAATAGTTTACCCTTATATTTTGAGATAGGTACCAAAGGTGTAAATCAGGAAATTTAGGGGGCGTGGGGTATTTTTAATGCAAGGACCTTAGCCGTAATTTATGACATCTTTCTCAAAATGAGATTCGGGACTCATTTGGATTAGTAAACACGCAAATAAAATTACAAACATAATGCCATTGAGTTCGGAATAATTTTTCCATTGAAAACGAGTATTTACTTGACTAGTATTCATAAATAGTATAATAATTACTTTCAAAAATTATTGAGTTACGGTTGTGTCGACACTCGTTGTGAGTCGTTTTCCACGTTTAACGAGATAATCTCTCGTGTTCGATTTTAAATTGACTCAGAAAAGGTCCGAAATGCAATACAAGTAATAATATAATATAATATGTTTTTTTTCCCGGATGATATAGTCTACCCTCCTTAAAAGGAATCGCGTCCTCGCGATTCAATTCATGTCATCCGATATCGTAGTGACTCAGAAGAGGTGATGATACGGGCGACCGATAAGGGAATCTTATCGCATGGAACGAAATGGGTAATTTGAAAAATGATGAGGCGGATCGAGACTTGGTAGATGGTTATGTATAGTTTCAAACAGAGGTGTAGGATTCACACATAAAGTTTGGTTACAAAAGAAAATATTAGTTGTTTAGTTTATGAGGTAGTAACATAAAATACTTTTCAAAGGTGTAAATAGTTTATAAAAACGTTTGTAAAATAGTTTAGAGTAGTATGAAAATAAATTTATTGTTTATGAAATATCAATACGTTCAAATTTTTGATTTCATGAGTGATTACTAAAACATTTTGTAGGGTGATCGCAAAATATTCTGTAGGATAATTGAAACCAGTTTGCATAATAATAGCAACACAATTTATTATGATATGAGAGGGTAGCAAAGATGACTGGTGTTCCCGAAGGATGAGCGAAAGATTAGGCGTCTATCCCAAGGTCGCGGTTTAGATTACCCCTAAAAAATCTCAAAGGTTCTGTCAAGTATAGAATCTCTACCGAATGGAGAGTTTAACAAATCCGAAGTACGACTCTAAAGGAGAAGTTGATTGTTACTAGTAAATGAGTTAGTTGCCTCAGCATTGTACTTATATGTGTTCCCAATGTACATAATCACATACGAACCAAGATGAATTTGTGGTCTTGGCAACCGGTCGAGAACTAAACTATAGTAATATACATTATTCGAATAGTCAATTTCTTCAAGTCAAACTGCATTTTAAAGTACTTTCAATTGCTTCTATACACTTTAGAATTCAACATAGCAGTTCCCTTATTAATTATTCTAACATGTGACCTGAAATTAGAACTTTATTAAGAGCACATATATATCTTTTTATAAGCGGTGTTCACTTTATACTTGTTTAACCTCATATTAGTTGAATATAGTTATATAGGTATAGGATGTGCTAAAAAAGGATGAGGTTGTAACTTGTAAGCAGTTTTCTAAAAGGCGCGCCAAGGTGTCGTCAAGGCGCGAGGCGTGGCCTCGACGCCAAGAAATAGACCAAGGCGCGAGGTCAAGGCGTCGTGTGAAAAGGCGTGGGATAAGGCGCGCGGAAAAGGCGCGTCTTTTGGTAAGGCGTGGCGCAATTTTTAGAAGCATTTAGTGAATTTACGAATTTGGGCTTGAATTTCTAGTATTTAGGCTATTTCCTTCTTGGGCCACGTAATTTCAAAACTTAATTCCTACTTGGGCCTAGTATTTTGGCCTGGCTATTTGGGATTTGCGCTTTAGTATTTGAAATTGCTCTTAAAAAATGATATAAAATTATAAATACATAAATCTATAAATATTTTTTTGCCGCCTTATGCACGCCTTAAGAAACGCAAAGGCCTCGCAAAGGCTCGTAAGGCTTGAGGCGCGGCTATGCCGCCATGCCACGCCTTACGCCTTTTAGAACATTGCTTGTAAGGATTGCACGGTCTGAAAAAAAGATGAATGGAACTTGTGCAGTTTTTATTTTGTTTTACAGGAAACAAGTCTGTAGTTGACAAAACCCCATGAGGATGGACACAGTCGTGACCCAGGTTATCGGGTGCCAAATCAGCTTTCTTTCTCCGGCGACCAGACACGACCAAGTTGCCACAGTCAATGACCGACCTTTTTCATTTTTTTTTTTTTAATTCAAACATTTTAAACAACAAATTTAAATTCATTAAAATTAAAAACATTACAATACTAAATTAAAATAAACATTACAAACTTAAACTAATAATCTAAACTGTAGGCGTTCCTTGATTGTTTCCTTGACTTTCATCAGTTCGGCTAGTTGTCGTGGGGGCAAATTTTGGTCGACTGGGGTATTGTGGAAAATTATGTCGGTCTCCCGTTTTGATAGCGTCATGAATTCCATCGTCTTTTTTTGGAGCTCAAGTTTCTCTCTTTTCATCTCCAGCTTTTTTTCCTCAACCTTATGTACGTATCTTCTATACCCTTACCCTTAGCTTTTTTCCCTTTTGACGGCTTGAATTTGAAGAAGGTTTTGGCTAACGAACCAATAAATGATTTTGATGGTTGATCACGAGAGGAGGAGGATGATTTCTTCCTTGATGCGTCACGACCTTCTGGTCGTGATTCTCTAGTCTCTTCCTCATTATCAGAATCATCAACGTCATGGAAATTCAAAGGACCTTGGGTTGACCCCGAGGTTGTTGTAGAACCCTTTGTTTTCTTCCGACTATTCGTTTGAAAATCCGGCATCTCACAATTCTTCCAAGCATCATGACCCATCAAATTTCTCAACACTCCTCCAAGGTAAAATCATGACCATACATCATACGGTATTCTCTAACAGCTTTTTGTTTGTCGTCTACATCATTCTCACCACTTCCATGATTTTTCTTGACATTATCAATAATAGTGCAAAAATTCCCAACCCTATTACGAATCCTATTCCGCCTCCCAAAAGTGGTGCCTGTTCTTTCTGAGCCAGTTTCCTTTTTAAAATAGGCTATCACCTCCTCCCAAAAGTGGTGCCTGTTCATAGCGTTTCCTTTCGCTGAGTTTTCCGACACATAAACCCAAGCTCTACAAAGCGCGATCTCTTCCGCCTTTATCCATGGTTCGACGACCTTCTTGCTTACTTCAGGATTCTTGCCTTTGTCCTCGCCTTTGAAGCACGTCTTGAAGGCTTCTTTGGTTTGATGGGGGACATCTCTTCAGCTTCGTCGGTTTTTTCATCGTCATCGTCTTTAACGGTAATGGAATCGTGGTACGAACCCTGACCCAAACCTTGCCCCATCGAAGCATCTTGACTTGGATAGTTTTGGGTCGGATGCTCAAGCATATAATCCTCCAAATTCATTTCAAGATTAGTACTACGAAGCGGGGAATAAGGTTGATACGGTTGGGAAGGATAAATGAAGTCCATGTTAGGACGATACGACGACCCACTTGGTTCTTGGCGGTAATCCTTGTTAGATCGTTGCGGTGGGACAAATTGACGGTTAACGTAAAACGGGTTTTGGTTTCGATTGGGTTGTGCTAGTTGTGTTAGTCGTGATCGTCGATTTTTTGATTGTGGGGTATTTTTATTTGACATGTTGAATTTAGATGAGAAGTAGATTGAGGTTGGAAGTGAATATAGATGAGAAGTAGTTTGAGGTTGAATTGTATTTGAAATTGTGTTTGAGGTTGGAATTTTTTTTTTTTTTTTTTTTTTTTTATTTTTTTTTTTAGTGCCAAACGGTATGATTTTTTTTGAAAAGCAAGATTTGAAATCGGTTGAAAATCCAACCGATGTTGGAAATTTTGGTGCCTCGACCGATTTGACGACCAACTCCCACACTCGACTCGAGCGATTTCCAAATCGGTCTTCGTATGTTTTTTTTGATGATCGACTGTAACACCTCCAAATCTCGGTACAGCGGAAGACTTGTAGGACCTTAAATATATCAAACTTATCACGTTACCAAGCTTACCACACGTATACCACGTAAACCACCAACACACGTATGCGTAAAACAAGTAACACACACAAACTCTAAGCGTAAAGATGAAGTAGTAAAGATGGTGACTTGAATATGTGAACCGTGTATGTAGAGAGAAGAAAAGATGAAACAAGATGTTATATTGCTTAAAGAAAAACACACGCAAAACACACTCAAGCACACACCCCTCAAATGACACATTTGAGGGGTATTTATACTCCTAGACTAAACGCCCTTATGGGCTTTCCATGGGCCGTGAGATGGACTTGGATTGGATTGGGTTACATGAACTTATACAAGGCTAGCTTAACATAACTAATACCCATTTAGCTTAGCCCAATCCACGAGCCCATTGACTATTCTATCATGATATCTAACACAAGTTACAAAGTTCCTAAACATGAATGACCATCACTTCTATTAATTATTATCAAGGCTAACAATCTCCCCCTAAGGGGTGGACATTCAAAAGATGCTCCACTTGATTAGGTCTTTACTTTCTTTGAGCTTGAACTTTGTGTGTAGATATAGAATAGTCTTGACTGTTGTTCCTTCATGCTTTGTGATCAGTTAATGTGGTATTCTGCCATTTGTCAACTTCTTTGGTGTAGGTGTCTCCACGTCATTCTCCACCATGCTCACACTACTTTTTGACTTTGAGATTCCAATGATGAAGTTCTCGAGTCTTTAAACTTTGTAGATTCTTTGACATTGACGAAGAATCATCTATAACTTTGTGTTGCCTTAGAATTTGATGAGAACTTTCATTTGATGATGGTATGAGCATGTGGAGAATCTGCACGATCTCTTCCTCCCGCGAGCATCCATCAACAGCAGCTTCCCAGGTACAGTCACGAACACCAATTGATCATTGTAATCTTTTCTTAAAGAATTGATTACTACAATTGTTCTCTTGATGAATGTCTTGATTCTATTCACCTTGGTAGAGGCGACTCGGACCGTCCGAATCCCTTAAGGGACAGTTGGCATTCGTTGAACAAGTTCAAGTAATGACCCACATCTTCGATTCGATTCGTGAAAGGAATCTCCTTAGCGGGATTTCCGGACCGCGTGAGTTCGAACTTGACGTGTTAATAGCATAGTGTGAAACACATCTCTAATTCTAGCAAAGGCATTCACGAAACCGGAGGCCCTCAAGAAGGCTAACACGACATACCCAAGTACATCTGATTCGGTGAGTCATTTGAAATCAAGCATCACTTACGATCAGAGACCGTTTGAGACACACTAAGCGTAACCATAAAAATTACCGATGTGACTGCTTTGTCGAGGTGTTTGATGTTGACCCTGGCAGAATTTCCGTTCAATCGAGGATCACAAATGTGAAACCTCTCATAAATGTTACGGAAGATTGCTAAGATCTGCGTAGGACTCTAGAATGTATCACTTGTGTCCTTATTGTTGAACAACAAGCGATGAATTGTCAAGTGTTCCTATGAGATCTTTTAATGAATCTCGTGGCTCTAGACTCAATTAGTGCATTATTGGTTTCCTAAGCGGAGACTAGGAGAGGGTCTCTCTTCAATACCAACAATCTCTAAAGAAAGTCGATAGATTATGTAGGGTTCCGGTGAGAATGAAACAAATCCTTTTAAGAGGAATTGAGTGGCTAGAAGGTTAGGTGCGATGCACTTTGGGTACATGACGCCTTTGTCTTCAATCGAGTGTCATCTAAGTGACAACCGATGAGAGATGAGTTGAACCCGTTTTCGCCCTATGGTTGATTATGGAGGGCTATTTCGTTTAACCCTTTCATTACTTTTCTTTTAATTCTTCAACCCCTTCTTTCTCCTTTCTCACATTACTCCTTTTTTCAATCATACCTAAGGACTTCTAGTTCTAAACTATTTGTGATGTCCTTGGTAGATCCCTCGACTCTGGCGGATCATAGGACTAATTTCCTATCCTTAGTCACCTTATAACTCCATGACTATCCTATGTTGCCATAAAACCTTTTTCTTGAAAATCTCTCAAAGTGTTTATGATTGAAAGCATGTTTGGAACACTTGAGAGTTTTATATTTTCGTAACACTCCCTTCACATGTGCTTATATTGTTTTAACTTAAATCGCATTGCAGAGAGGGTAGAGTTCGCACTTTTGAATTGATCGACTTTAAATGAACAAGACCGATTCGAGACACGTTTACATCACTAGAGAACTAGCTTGAAATTATTACCCGTCTGGTCAAGTTCATAGAAAGTTTCTCGAGATGGTACAATTCGTGATTTAGATTCCTCGTCAATTCAATGGTTCTGTTGAGTCGAGCTCTTTTGAGATTCAAACAACAATCATTAAACTTTTGATCACATTTTAATCACGTCTTCTCCTCTCAAAATAGCATATTCGTGATATTTTTGATATCAACCGATTAAACAACATTTTAGAGTCTTTTGGGACGGATTTGATTTAAGCATGAATTTGGAACATTTTGGTTTTATACTCCCCTTTAATAAAGCATAATCAATTAAAGGGTTTTAGAGAGAGTTATCTTATGACAAAAAATTTTGAAAGATTTTGAAAATCTTTTAAACAATCTTGAAAAAGTGCTCAAGATGATGATGATTTCTCACCAGTTTAAAATGTAGTGCACTGAAGCGTACACTTGATTTTTTCTATAAAAACACGAGTTTTGATTTGAAAATAATCAAAAGTCATCATTCTAGTCTGGGTTTCGTACTGAAGTATACGAAAGCCATTATTGAAGAAAATTTTGAGAAACGACATGTTTTTGAAATCATTTAAAGAACTCTCGTTCAAGCATCTGTACATGTCTGTATCATTGTTAAATGACATTTCTAGAAACGTACAGAATATCGATTATACGAGAGACATGTCGTAGAAGAATATTTTTGGATTTTTGATTTTATATTGTTTTTGTATTTTGAAACATTTTATATTTTATATTTTGCTTTTGTTGGTTTTTCAAATTTTGTATTTTGATTTTCAAAAATATTCTACAAATAAGCTTTTGAAAATCATTTTCAAGAAGATTCAGAAGACGTTCTAACTCCTCGGGGGTTAGGCTTCGATTCAATTCGTCGAACCAAATCATTAAACCGTTCTTTTGGAAGGGCTTTAGTGAATAGATCGTGAGTTGGTAATCTGTCTTCACGAAAATAATTCAACAAAGACCTTCTTCCACGTGCTCTTTTATGAAGTGATAGCGGACACCAATGTGCTTAGTCTTTGGTGATGAGCAGGATTAGGGATATGGCTATGGCACTTTTCGAGTCACAATACATAGGTATTTTATCGAAGTAAAGCCATAATCGTGAGTTGTGTTCTCATCCATAGAACTTGAGCATAACACGCAGATAGAGACACATACTCGCCTTCAACGGTTGAAAGTGCGGTGCAATCTTGTTTCTTTGAAGACGGTGACTAACTTTTCACCCAAAATTGTGCTCCTCCCGATGTACTTTTGTCAGTAACTTGATCACTGCGTGGTCCGCATCGAAAAAGCTATTAGATCAAATCCGGTTCGCCCGGATACCAAAGTCCCATGTGAATGGATGTCTTCGTGCACCGAAGATCCTTTTAACCTCTTTGAGGTGCGATTCGGTAGGCTTTGCCACGAACCGTGCTAATAAGCAAACAGCAAAATGAATATCGGGTCGACTAGCAGTGAGGTACATGAGAGAACCAATCATACTCCGATATTTCTTCGGATCGATGGGTTTCCCAAATAAATCGGCTCCAATTTTTTGTGAAGTTACTATTGGTGTACCGACCGAATCACAATTATCCATACCATGATTTTTTAAAATCTCAGTTGTATATTTAGCTTGATTAATAAAAATTCCACGTGGGGATTGATGTATTTGTAAACCAAGAAAAAACTTTAGTTCCCCCATCATGGACATTTCAAATTTGCTTTTCATGAGATTTTCAAAATGTTTTGAAAGATTCGGATTAGTGGACCCAAAAATGATGCCGTCTATATAAATCTGAACACTCAAAATGTTGTTTTTGCATTTTGTGTAAACAAGGTAGGATCATCAGTTCCTTTGGTGAAATTGTTTAGAATCGTGAAAGAGGACGATTCATCATACCACGCTCGAACTTGCTTTAAACCATAGATTGCCTTTTGAGTTTGTAGACGAGTCCGGATGTTCCATGTCTATGAAGCCTTCAGTGACTCACATACACTTCTTCTTTCGAGTTCCATTCAAGAACGCGGTCATAATGTCCATCCGATAAACCGTAATGTTTTTGTGAGTTGCATAGGCTAAGAATATCCTGACGCCTCAAGTCTCGCTACTGCGCGAATGACTCTTCAAAGTCTATTCCTTCTTCTGTCACATCCTCCGCCACAAGACGAGCTTTATTGCATTGCGTCATTTCTTCATCCCTTTTGTTTTTCCATAACCATTTGAGATCAATGGCCTTGAATGTCAATTGGTCATGGAACCAAATCCCAAGAGTCATGTAGACGATATTGGAGAAGTTCCTCTGCATTGCTTATATCCATGCATTGTCCGCCATTGCCTCCCGAATGTTCTTTGGTTCAATATTGCTAATTGAGCAAGGTAAATGCACAAGTCGTAATCGGTGGTGAGTTGGCGCCTCGTCTGAATCGCCGTGAAGGTTCACCAATAACTTGTTCAATTGGATGGTCTTTGTCCACTTGAGTGAAGGATACCGATTGGTTAAGCGTGTCACGAGTTAGATGGTTCTCGTAAGCTTGAAGATGATTCACCGATTCCGTAGCAAACGGGTTTTCAAATAAGTCCGCATCTAACGTTGCATCGTTCGTTTTTTGAAGGTTCTTCTTGCAATGATATGTTTTGGTTTTGCTCATCAGCTTTGGTAAAGCTGCTGTAAGAATAAGTTTGCGGAAGTCGATGTAGATGGCGTTGATGAAGTTGGTGCATTGGTTTCGACCGTTGTAGATGCATCATCTGTTGGTGGTGATGGATGATTACGGCGGTGCAATGAATGATGTTTTGATGCATTTGTCGAAGTTCCACCATAGTATTCATCGAACATTAACTCAAGAAATTCTCCCATTCTTGTTCATGAGGTGTGGCGTTAAAGTTGATGGAGCTCTTTGTTGTATGAGTCACGAACTTATGTGTCCAAAAGTCTGGGTTTGGTGCGGGTTCTAACTGTTTTGATTAGAAGCCATCGGATTTAAGCATATGGGTTCAGAGCGAGTCTCTGAGAAGCCATTGTGAAAGTTCATCAAAATTCACATTCATCGTCTCCATTATCTTCCTACTTCTTCCATTATACACCACAGAATACCCTCGACTTTTCTAAGTATCAATGAAGATTTCAATATCACCTTTAGCTTTCGGTTTCCTAGATCTTCTCGTCGTTCGTTGGATAGCACAAAGCGCCAAACACGTGAAGGTAAGAGATATCGGGTTTTCATTGTTGATTAGCTCATATGGGGTTTTATTGAATCTTGGATGGATTAGGGATCGGTTACGAGTGAAACAAGCGTTGGCAACAACATGGGTCCATAGAAATAACGGTGCACTAGAATAGATTAGCATTGTGCGGCAGCTTCAACAAGAGTTCGATTTCTTCTTTCAACTACCCCATTCTGTTTGTGGAGTTCTAACAACTGATGTCTGATGAGTGATTCCAACATCTTCAAAATAAGCTCTTAACTCCTGATTAGTAAATTCTGTGCCGTTGTCTATTCTTACTACTCTTAAGAGAGCTTGAAGAAGTACTTGAATACGTTTCAGGAAGGTGATGATGATGGCTGGTGCTTCATCTTTTGACCTCAGAAGCTTAACCCATGTATATCTTGAATAGTCATCAACGATAACAAGAATATACTTTTTCCCATTAATGCTTTCAACTCTCATTGGGCCACATAAGTCCATGTGCAACATATGCAACCTTTCTTCCGAACTAGAGTACGGGTTTGGGTTTTATATGATGCTCTTTTGCTTTTCCTTGTTCGCATGATGGACATAGGTGATCCTTGGTGTTTGAACTTTGGAAGTCCGTTGGCGATGTTGTCTTTGGCCAGTTTGTTGAAGGTGTCGAAATTGAGATGGGATAATCTTCATGCCACAA
>CM040243.1:180994661-181081716 GCA_022545495.1 Chrysanthemum lavandulifolium
ACTATTCTCGAACCATTTAACATACTTATTACTTTAGGTTTAATTTTTTAATTAATTCTTATCACTTTATCGCTAAAATTTAAAAATATCTTACCTTCCTCAGTTTGTGTTGACCTCTTAGTAACTCTCTAGCTGCACGAGGTACCGGATGAGGTGAACCATTCTAACAACACCCAACCCACGCTTCCTAGAGAAAACCACCCTTTGTTCCATCACAAAATTGCTATTTGTAATGATATCAACACCATAATCTGCATTCGATGATATAAATTCACCCTTTTAGAATTTTTCGTAAGCTCAAAATAACCTCTAGTTTCAAAATATGAATCACATACTTTTATAGTACGTGACAATCAAGAAGAAAAAATAGCATGTCTCTATCACGTGTGTACCCTGCTAGCGCAGCTTAGTCAAATTTTGGACAAAAAATGAAGCAACAGCATTGTCAAGATAGTTAAATCATATACTAAACCGTTAAAATTAAACCATCATAATAAGAATGTCTTAAAATCATGTCATGCCAAATTTTATAAAACATTTAATATTAGCTTGCATGCACACAAATCAACATGTGTTTAAAGAAGACGAATAACATACATTCATACCTGTTATGAACAAAGATTCATTTACTCATGTGTAACTCCTATCCACTAAGGAGTTTAAATATAAAAAAGCAGCTGCAGGAAACGTTTTGCCTGGCTAACATTGACCGCAGTACAATTAAATACATGAATGTTTTACGTTATGTACAAATTCTCAAAGAATCGGCTTTATGATACAAACTATCAAAATGAGAAACAACGCTTTGATAGTGAACTAACTTACTTGTGTGTTGTGTTCAACACAATGAGCATTTGTCAAAAGTTTTCCATCGCAATCATGAAAGCACCGTGATATGTTACACGGACTCACAATGACAAACAACACTTGACTATGAACAATTTTTATATAAACTGCAACTCCTAGAAGCACCAATTTGGAAAGGAATTTGGTACATGCCTTCTGTATTTGTATATTGTCTTTGCTTTTGCCAAGGAAGGTAATAATCAGTGCGATGATTACATTAAACCTAAGAAATAAACAACGATGTTAGAATCTAACCATGGTGGCAGTGAGAATGACAAGGCATGGCATAAACCGCTACAATCTACATGCAATGGACACCCTTTATCCCAAATCAAATGAGATATATCACTTTTAATTAGTTCCAAACCCAATTAGACAACTCGAGATTTTGGTGATCAAGCCACACAAAAAGAATCCAAGGTATCCCCAAGAATTTTCCTCTTCTTTGCAAAAGAGAAACTAAATTTTGATGGAAACGCATAACCAAAAAATATTATGTAATATTTGACCTTGTCATACTATCTATGCAGGTGGTTTGGTATGAAAAGCTAAAGAGGATTTGCATATTAAATTACCTTCACAACCGTTAGAAAAAACAAAGCATCTTGAATTTAAGCAGTCTCGGCCTGGAAAAGAGAAGGTGGTTAAGCTTGCAACTAATTAGGCATCACTTTTTTCAGCTAACAGGGGACAGAAAAATTATCCTGGACAATGAACCTTGGAACTGAATAATATAAATGTGGTTGCTTAATTAAAATGGAGAAATCGATTGGGTAACAGAATGACTAAAAGCAGCCTAACACTGACCGCAGTCCAAGGACACTGATTCTCTATTAAGTTGGTTGCACGGCGAATAAAAAAGTAGCAACAAATCATTCTTTCTCATCATACGTGAATTCAACCGACTTGCACACTGTTATACCCGTGATGCTTGGCTGTGCACCAGTAATAAGAGCGCCTGATTATGTGGTTCTTCCGAGATTGCTTCCTGAACTTTTTCACGTCTTTACTATAAGAGGACATTATGTATCAAGGGTTTTACTCAAATAAGAGATACCTTCCAAACAGTCGGTAACTGTTATTTCAACCAACAAAAATCATAAAATATAAGACATAAACAAATGCTTATATGAACAATATATACTCGTTACCCAAAACAACTATCCACAAATGCATAAGCTTGTTGCATAAAAAAACTTTAAAATCACCTCTTCTTTTTAGTTGGCAGGAGACTCTTTACTATCCTCACCTCACATGGATCTAAGAAAAACTACAAAACAGAAAAAGAATATAGATATCAGTCAAATTAATGATATAAGCAAATTCAGATGAACCTTCATTAAAATATATATAGAATCATATATGCAGCCACATAATCAATACCCTTATCATTGACTCATAAAAAAAACCTAAATAAAACACGATTAAGAATGTAACTGGTAAAACAAAATCACAAACATAAAAGGATTAGCATTACAGATATTGATCATAACAGGTTCTTCATGTTACAAATTTAAAAGCAAAAAAAAATATTAGGGTTTTGAGGGAGAAGTGGTGTATTTTTTTTATATGTGAAACGTATATTATGAATATGCCAATAATTTGTTTTACGTAGGTTTATTAGGGTTAGATAAGATGTAGGGATTTAATATTCCAATAAAATTATAGCCATTTATATATTATAATATGTAACATAATTATCAAAATAACTTGTTGCCTAAGTGGTAAACACACAAGTTATTTATCCAAATAACCAAGGTTCAATCCTTGCAAGGCTCCTTTTTTATAAATAATTTTCAAAAATATTTAATAAAAATCCGAAATTTACAAAAATAATTATTAAAAATCCGAAATTTACAATTAGTGCTTAGGTGGACATAAATATTGCTTAGTTTGACAACAAATGCTTATGTGGCATGAAATTTGATTATTTGGCATTGAGGTGACATTGAGGTGGCATTAATGTCAAATGCCTCCTGTTATATATAATATAGAGATATATATACATATAGATATATGTATATACATAGAGTTAGGATCAAATAAGAAGATTACTTAAAATAAGAAGAACTATAACCGCGAACCGAGATGACCGACAAGGTAAAACCGTCAAGGTTTTCACACAAGCCCGCCACTCATGAATGGCGGATCGTAAGAACCTTAAAACAGTTTGAACACGAACTCAATGAAGATCCGAGAGTATAGTGTTTCCGGTCGTTATGTCCCAAATGAGTTGTGCAATGGATTATCAAACGTTTAGTGATCGAGAAATTTGAGCGGAAAAGGATTCTAATATGATTATAACTACAGAAAAGCCAACAACAAACAACGGCTTAAATGCAAATTAAAGGAAATTAAAAGATAAAATCTATTAAATAAACGCTATCACTATATTTAAAATGATGTTTTTGTTTTATGTTTTTATAAAACGAAATTAAAATCTACGCGACGCATTTAATTAAAATGTAAAACTTAAACAATATAAATCCTAAAAATATGAAAATGACATTTTACAATCCTAATGATAAAAGAAAATTTATAGAAAAAGAAAATTATTTTATAACTAATTATCTAATTATTATTAATTAAAAACTATTTTTACTATTAAATAATTACCTAAAATACAAGAAATTAGGAAATAAAGCTAGAAAAATAAAATTATGAAATGGAAAAGTCTAAAATATCAAACTAGAATTTTCAAAACTATTTTTTATTTTTCGATTATTTTTCTATTTTCTAGGAATTTTAAACTATTAAAACTACTTAAATTATTTAAAAATACAAATTTAACTAAGAAAATATGGAAAAATATTTTTTGACTTTTATATTTATCTAAACTTAAGAAAATGAAAATTATTTTTTGAAGCTTTTCTTAATTATTTGTATTAAATACTATTTAAAAAGTGCTAAAACTAATTTAAATTAAGAAAATAGCAAACAAGCTTAGAAAATCTGAAAATTTCAGGAAAAGTCTAAAACATTATTAAGAAGCTAGGAAAATTGGAAAACAAGGTGCTATGTGGAAGATATTGAAACTGATAAGCCAAGTGCTTATAAATAAGCACTTGGATAAGCTAAAAGCACACCAAAAGGTACCAAACTGAAAGGGAAGCTCTAATATGCTAAATTAACCAAAATGCAATGAGTTTCAACAAGCTAAACCCTCTGAAACAACAAGCTCAACAGATTTGATGTTGAGCTTATAAGCTAAAAAAAAGAATGGCGGGGGCAACTTTAAGTCAATAATAAGCACTACAATAAGCCGGAACAACAAAATGAAAATGGGAACCTGACTAGACCTGGTTGGGACTTGTTATACCAAAGATTAGACCTAGGTGAGCTAAATGAAACCATCAAGATCTTTCAAAACTCAGAAACACATGCGAAGCAACACCGCACAGTGGCATTTACGCCTTATTGAACAACAAATTTGAAGCTTAAACAAAATTCACAAAATGTAAGAAATTGGAAATAAGAAAATAGACCAAGAGGGCTCTCTAAAACTACAAGTTTCATTAAATTTGATTCAGAACTGAGCTCATGAAAAATCTTCCTATTTGGCCCAAAACTGAAATTTGCACCATTTGACTTATGATGAAAACATGGAAAGTTGACTTTTTTGGATTTTAATCTTGATTTAATGACTGATATAGATTTAATGTGATGAAAGAAAACTGAAACAAGTTATATCTAAGACATTTAAACACAAAATGAGTTATTGACTTAGCAAAAATTCAACAGTAAGCACCTTAAGATAGATTTTATGTAGATTTGACTTTGAGACCTTGCAGCCTGAGTTTGACGTAAATGAGCTCAAAAGGACTTAATAAACATGAAACAAAAGGAGTGTAACATGAACTATCCTAAATCACAGGTTGTTCAAAGAGAACCAAACACTTTTTAATAATTGTTTTGTGAATTAAAATAGAGCTAACTGCTGATTAGACTAAAGGACACTAAAACCGATTAAAACTAATCTAATAACAACTTAAAAAGTGGATGGAAACTAGTCTAAGCTACAAGGACAGATATAAGGAACAAGCAAATTAGATAAAATTTAAACCGAGACAAGAACTCACATGATTTCCAGTGAAGTTGCAAAGCAAACAAACCCAATAGACCACTATACTAAACCATTTTTAACCCAAATCCAAGCCTCGCAACACCAAGAACCCTTTCTAAACCCGTTAAGCTCGGTTTGACTTTTGTTGACCCCGAGCCAAAATGCTTGAAATTGAAATGAGAGCTTATGAAGACTTTAACAAGCTTAAACAAACTTATTTGAACATGAAAAGAGATTGTTTGAAGCTTTTGAATGATACTTTGAGAGGGAAATTTTCAACAGTAAACATTAAATTTGGAAATTATATGAAAACTAGAATTGATGCATCAAAAGTGGCTTACAATGGTATTTTAACTTAAAGGAAATACAAATGAACTGAAATTACAACATTGTAATTAAACTAAGACATGGATTAAAAAAACGACATAAGAAGAATTTTATAAAACTAACTACTACTCTCATCGGCTTCTTTCATCCTTTCTTTATACCCCAATGCCTTCCTCTCTTCTTCAATTAATCCCACCATTATTTAGGACCTTTGGATCATTTTGAGTCATCCCGGCCATTCATCACTTTTGGCGGAAAATTGTTTTAAGCATGTGAGTGAGATTGAGTGTAGGGAGGGAAGAATTATTGTTTCTTGGATTCATATGTTTGGAGTGATAAGGTCAGGTGGATCATGAGCTGGGATGGAGTGTTGGCAGGATGTTTGCAGGGCTAGAGGTTGAAGAAATAGAAAGGGCGGGTAGGGGGCTATTTGACCAGTGTTTGACTGGCAGTGTTATTAGAAAGGGGGTTCAAAATGCAATTTTGACAGGGGGTCCAAGGCAAGCAAGGGTCCAAAATTGGTATAAGGCTTATAAAACACAAGGACTAGTTGTGTAATTCAAATTTGAGGGACCAGGCTGCCATTCTTGCAAAGTTGCTTCCAAGGACTAAAAATGACAAAGTTTAATAATGCAAGGACCAAAGTTGCCATTTTCGATTTTCCAGGGACCAATTTTGCCAATTTTCAAACTCGAGGACCATTTTGTAATTTTCTCAAACTTTTGATATTTTCACCAAAGGACTAAATTTGACAAGTTATGATTTAAAAGGACCTTTGGTGATTTTTCTTTGAAATTTTGATTCAGGGACTAGTTTTGACAAATTTTGAAAGTTGAGGGACCGAACCGCCAATTATGCAAACTTTGCTCATTTTTCATCGATTTTAAACATTTTGCATCCAAACATATAAAATGACATTTTGAGATATTTTCGATTTTGATGCATTTCGAGCATTTTTAGACGTTTTGCGTTCAGATTGACTAAAAATGATGAGTATTTACACACTCATCAATCCCCACACTAAACTATTGCTAGTCCCTAGCAATCTTTTGAGAAAACATAATGGATTTTAAACTCTTTACCAAAAGCCATTACTCGGAGTAGCCAAATGTTTCGGTTCAAGTAAGAACCATAAGCATCGATAACCATGTGATTTTGAGCAAACCACCGACTTTCAACGGATTTGATTTTGTCTTTACGAGAAGCCGTTTGCTTACGACTAGCCAACTCTTAGATAAATTATCAATATTATCTTTGGTGAGCGATTACCAATTATGGTTTTTCCATCGCCTTTACCACAAGCCATAAACTCATGCTAGCCAACTCTTCACTTTTTAGGATATGGTGAGTTGAATACCATACAATTTTGGGCAAATTGCAAGCCATATAAACGGATTTGAGATATCTTTACCAAGAGCCGTTTGCTCCTGGATTAGCCAATCCTTTAGTCTTACGAGACATGGCGATCGATAACCAAATAAGTAAGTGTAGAACACTTACCAAAAAAAAAATTTGGGCCAAAACGGGAATTGGTATAATTATATGATAAAATTCGCGAAATTCCCCCCACACTTAGAAATGAATATTGCCCTCAATATTCAAAGTACAGCGGTTATGCGGCCGAGAACGTAAAGGAAATATTACGGCCATTATTTTAAAAGATTTTTTTTTTTTTTTTTTTTTTTTTTTTGAAATATATATATCTATATAACATGTGGGGCATCACCCCACACTTAGGTGGTAGAAAGGGGTGAGAAGACGTAAATATGGGTGAAAACCCATATAGTGTGCTCTTGTTTTGGTTTCGAGTCGCTAGCTTGACTCGACCCAATTCATTTGTTCATGGGAAGTAAGTGGAAGAGACAATCTCCATCGGACTTTCATTCAAGATGTTTGGACAAACATATGAAGCACGTGAAAGTTCCACACCGATGAGATAAAGAGAGAGCACCGGCTCACGATGATAAATGAAAATGCCGGGGTCAAAGATAGTGTCCTCACTCCCAAGGAGTTAAGACATGGAGAAGTCACACCGTATGTGAAGAAAGAAGGAGAATCATGATGATGATCATGACTAACTCCTCATTATCGAAGGAGAATTCATGATTTTTGGATCATGAATCTCATCGATGAGGATAGAGTCGTCATCACATGATGGAAGAGATAAGATAGAATACAGAGGTGGGACAAGTGGTGTGCTCGAGAGCTAGCAATTTCCACCACTTCCGTGATGGTCTCAGATCGGCCTCGGACATTTCATCGAAAAGAGGATTTACTTTCTCAAAAGTGTAGTCATTATTAAATTCAAAAGAGGATTTGAGAAAATCCCGGAAGTAACCTCGAAATGTCGAGAGAATCACAAAAGGCAAATCACAATCACTATCGGATATATCCTCGCACTCACTGGGATTGGGACAAGATCCTCAACACTAGATGATTCCGCTTCCAAATAGTGCTGAGATGATCATCCTCCATTATGAGAGAGTCTTTGGAAGCAATAATAGGTAAGATAGGTGTGATAGCAATAGACCGAGGAGTTGAGAAATAAGATCGCTCAATTGAGTAACACTCTCCTCGTCAGAATCATAGTATTCTTCATTTGAATACTATCCGCATCATCATCGTCATCATATCGATTCTTATATTCATCTGCTGAAGCTTACACACCATTCTTTTCATTTGCGCTTTCTTTCGAATCGTATTTCTTCGTAACTTTGAGGAAGATTACACTCCTCGTAATCATTGAAATGATGTGAAGGCTCGGAAGTCGATGACCGATGGAATATTGTAGTAGGGTTGGAAATTGTCAAAACCGGAGAATTGGAATTTTGAAAATTTTGATTCATCGGTTGACATTCAAAAGTCTCATGAGGACCCCCGCAATTCTCACAATGTAGATAATTGGGAAAATAACTTTCACCAAAGTTCGATTGTAACATCGTTCCGGCTCATAGACAAGCGGAACCCGTGGTGGACAATCAAAACCGTAATGAGAATCATTCCCACAAAACTCGCATGAGTAGGATTCGATATTAGATGTGAGGTAGGTAGGAAAATCGGTGTTTCATTTGAAATGGGATCGGGATTACCGACAAACTTGTCTCGAAACCCACATTGGTACATCGCCGACAATTTCCACCGATTACATGGACCTCCACACCAGAACATGTCAAATACCATGACATAGAGAATTAAACAGATAAGAGGATAAGAGATGAAGAATTAAACGGATTAGAGGGTATGGAATGGAGAATTAAGCAGTTTGAGGATAAAGAAATGTAGAATTAAATAGATTAGAGGATAAAAGATGGATATTTTTGGATTTTTGAAAATATCTTTGAAAAACAAAGAATGAAAATCTTTTGGATTTTTGATTTTATAAGAAAATATAAATACATACGGATGGATGGTATGAACAAATAGTGAATATCCAAATCACTAATCTGCTAAACGAGGGATAATCAAAGACACTCCGACGCGGCGCCAAAAATTTGATGCGTGCAAAACCGGTCAAGGTTTCACACAAGCCCGCCACTTGTGAATGGCGGAATCGTAAGAACCTTAAAACAGTTTGAACACGAACTCAATGAAGATCTGAGGAGTATAGTGTTTCCCCGGGTCGTTATGTCCCAGCGAGTTGTGCAATGGATTATCAAACGTTTAGTGATCGAGAAATTTGAACGGAAAAAGGATTCTGAATATGATTATAACTACAGGAAAAGCCAACAAATAACAACGGCTTAAATGCAAATTAAAGGAAATTAAAAAGATAAAATCTATTAAATAAACGCTATCACTATATTTAAAATGATGTTTTGTTTTATGTTTTATAAAGCGAAATTAAAATCTACGTGACGTCACAATTAAAATGTAAAACTTAAACAATATAAATCCTAAAAATATGAAAATGACATTTTTACAATCCTAATGATAAAAGAAAATTTATAGAAAAATAAAATTATTTTTATAACTAATTATCTAATTATTATTAATTAAAAACTATTTTTTACTATTAAATAATTACCTAAAATACAAGAAATTAGGAAATAAAGCTAGAAAAATAAAATTATGAAATGGAAAAGTCTAAAATATCAAACTAGAATTTTCAAAACTATTTTTGTATTTTTCTAATTATTTTTCTGTTTTCTAGGAATTTTAAACTATTAAAAACTACTTAAATTATTTAAAAATACAAATTTAACTAAGAAAAATATGGAAAAATATTTTTTTGACTTTTTATATTTATCTAAACTTAAGAAAAATGAAAAATTATTTTTTTGAAGCTTTTCTTAATTATTTGTATTAAATACTATTTAAAAAGTGCTAAAAACTAATTTAAATTAAGAAAAATAGCAAACAAGCTTAGAAAAATCTGAAAATTTCAGGAAAAGTCTAAAACATTATTAAGAAGCTAGGAAAATTGGAAAAACAAGGTGCTATGTGGAAGATATTGAAACTGATAAGCCAAGTGCTTATAAATAAGCACTTGGATAAGCTAAAAGCACACCAAAAGGTACCAAACTGAAAGGGAAGCTCTAATATGCTAAATTAACCAAAATGCAATGAGTTTCAACAAGCTAAACCCTCTGAAACAACAAGCTCAACAGATTTGATGTTGAGCTTATAAGCTAAAACAGTAACTGAGGGGGGCAACTTTAAGCTGAATAATAAGCACTACAATAAGCTGGGACAACAAAATGAAAATGGGAACCTGCACTAGACCTGGTTGGGACTTGGTATACCAAAGATTAGACCTAGGTGAGCTAAAATGAAACACATGCACCTTTCAAAACTCTGCGTAAACACAATGCAGCAACGATCCCACTGCAGGCATTTATGCCCTTATTGAACAACAAATTTGAAGCTTAAACAAAATTCACAAAAATGTAAGAAATTGGACATAAGAAAATAGACCAAGAGGGCTCTCTAAAACTACAAGTTTCATTAAATTTGATTCAGAACTGAGCTCATGAAAAATCTTCCTATTTGGCTCAAAACTGAAATTTGCACCATTTGACTTATGATGAAAACATGGAAAGTTGACTTTTTTGGATTTTAATCTTGATTTAATGACTGATATAGATTTAATGTGATGAAAGAAAACTGAAACAAGTTATATCTAAGACATTTAAACACAAAATGAGTTATTGACTTAGCAAAAATTCAACAGTAAGCACCTTAAGACAGATTTTATGTAGATTTGACTTTGAGACCTTGCAGGCACAGTTTGATGACAGAAATGAGCTCAAAAGGACTTAATAAACATGAAACAAAAGGAGTGTAACACTGAACTATCCTAAATCACAGGTTGTTCAGCAGAACCAAACACTTTTTAATAATTGTTTTGTGAATTAAAATAGAGCTAACTGTTGATTAGACTAAAGCAGACACTAAAACTGATTAAAACTAATCTAATAACAACTTAAAAAGTGGATGGAAACTAGTCTAAGCTACAAGGACAGATATAAGCAGAACAAGCAAATTAGATAAAAATTTAAACTGAGACAGTAACTCACAGATTTCCAGCAGAAGTTGCAGGCTAAAACAAACCCAATAGACCACTATACTAAACCATTTTTAACCCAAATCCAAGCCTGCAACACCAGTAACCCTTTCTAAACCCAGATTAAGCTCAGTTTGACTTTTGTTGACCCTGAGCCAAAAATGCTTGAAATTGAAATGAGAGCTTATGAAAGACTTTAACAAGCTTAAACAAACTTATTTGAACATGAAAAGAGATTGTTTGAAGCTTTTGAATGATACTTTGAGAGGGAAATTTTCAACAGTAAACATTAAATTTGGAAATTATATGAAAACTAGAATTGATGCATCAAAAGTGGCTTACAATGGTATTTTAACTTAAAGGAAATACAAATGAACTGAAATTACAACATTGTAATTAAACTAAGACATGGATTAAAAAAAACGACATAAGAAGAATTTTTATAAAACTAACTACTACTCTACTGGCTTCTTTCATCCTTCTTTTATACCCCAACAGCTTCCTCTCTCTCTTCTGAATTAATCCCACCATTATTTAGGACCTTTGGATCATTTTGAGTCATCCTGGCCATTCATCACTTTTGGCGGGAAAATTGTTTTTAAGCATGTGAGTGAGATTGAGTGTAGGGGAGGGGAAGAATTATTGTTTCTTGGATTCATATGTTTGGAGTGATAAGGTTGGGTGGATCATGAGCTGGGATGGAGTGTTGGCAGGATGTTTGCAGGGCTAGAGGTTGAAGAAACAGAAAGGGCGGGTAGGGGGCTATTTGACCAGTGTTTGACTGGCAGTGTTATTAGAAAGGGGGTTCAAAATGCAATTTTGACAGGGGGTCCAAGGCAGGCAAGGGTCCAAAATTGGTATAAGGCTTATAAAACACAAGGACTAGTTGTGTAATTCTGAAAATTTGAGGGACCAGGCTGCCATTCTTGCAAAGTTGCTTCCAAGGACTAAAAATGACAAAGTTTAATAATGCAAGGACCAAAGTTGCCATTTTCAGATTTTCCAGGGACCAATTTTGCCAATTTTCAAACTTGGAGGACCATTTTTGTAATTTTCTCAAACTTTTGATATTTTTCACCAAAGGACTAAATTTGACAAGTTATGATTTAAAAAGGACCTTTGGTGATTTTTCTTTTGAAATTTTGATTCAGGGACTAGTTTTGACAAATTTTGAAAGTTGAGGATCAAAGCGCCAATTATGCAAACTTTGCTCATTTTCATCGATTTTAAACATTTTGCATCCGAAACATATAAAATGACATTTTGAGATATTTTCGGTATTTTGATGCATTTACGAGCATTTTAGGCGTTTTGCTCGATTTGACTAAAATGATGAGTATTTACACACTCATCATGCACCGACCTAAATTAGATGCATCCCTATAATCTTAAATGCATTATAACGCACCATAGTGTGTTTATAGCTTTTAATCGATGCATATCGATATTAGATGCATTTCATGATTTCTCTTGTTTTTGTTCCTCTGCGTGCCAAAATCAAGAAAATCAATTTGCACCATCTATACATCAAATTAACTTTCAAACTCAAGATGTTGCATCTATATGAATAGAAATGCATCTAATGCAAGTCGTTGCATCTCAAATGCGTGGTTTGGTCACTTCACCACTTCTTATTTTAATTTACTTCTCATGGATCCTACTCTATATACATATATATATATATATATATATATATATATATATATATATATATATATATATATATATATATATATATATATATATATATATATATATATATATATATATATATATATATATATATATATATATATATATATATATATATATATATATATATATATATATATATATATATATATATATATATATATATATACATATATATATATATACATATATATGAGTAAATTGCATTTTGGTCCCTAAGGTTTGGCCAAATTGCAGGTTGAGTCCCTAAGGTTTCGAAAGTGCAATGGTGGTCATCATTTTGAAAGTTTTGCTGCACGTTTGGTCCCTGATCAACATCAAATGACTAAAATACCCTTGTCTTCCTCTTTTTCTATATTCTTTTTAGCTTTTTAACATAAATGGTCCCTGTGTTGTGCCAGGTTTATAAATTTAGTCTTGATTTTTTTTATTTTTTTTTTCTTTTTTATTATTTAAAACATAACTATTACAATTAGCATTATGTTTTTAATTCAAAAATTTTCGAAAAATATTCAAAAAATGTTAAAGATATTCCCAAAAAAAATAATTTTCTTTTACATAATTTTTTTAAAATTCGAAGAGAAAAGTCCAAAATATATTCGTTTCTTTACATTTTTGTTCGGATTTTTACGTTTTCGTCCGTTTTTTTACGTTTTCGTCCGTTTTCTTATATTTTCAACCGTATTACGTTTTCGGCTGTTTTTTATGTTTTCGTCCATTTTTTTACGTTTTCATTCGGTTTTTTATGTTTTCGTCTGTTGTTTTCAACCGTTTATTTACGTTTTCTTCTGTTTTTTACATTTTTGTCCGTTTTTACGTTTTCGTACGGGTTTGTACGTTTTCGTTCGTTTTTTACGTTTTCAACCGTCTTTTACGTTTTCGTCATTTTTTTACATTTTCGTTTGTTCTTTTTACGTTTTCAACTTTTTTTTTTTTTTTTCTTTTTTTTTTTAATGTTTTCGTCGCTTTTTTACGTTTTCGTGTGTTTTACGTTTTAAGTCGGTTGTTTTGCATTTTCGGCCTTTTTCGTCACTTTCTTTTCGTTCGTTTTTTTACGTTTAATGCATTTTCGTTTCACCAATTTTAACCGTTTGTCACTTTTTATGTTTTCATCTGTTTTTTACGTTTTCAACCTTTTTTTATGTTTTCGTATGTTTTTACGTTTTTATTCATTTTTTACTTTTTGTACATTTTTAACGTTTTGATCCGTTTTACGTTTTTGTCCATTTTTTATGTTTTCGCCCGAAAACGGGACGAAAACGGGAAAAATGTAAAAAAATCGGGGGTCAAAAACGTTAAAAATGGACGAAAACGGGAAAAAACAGACGAAAACGTTAAAAACTGTTGAAAACTTAAAAAAATGCAGCCGAAAACGTAAAAAACGGACGAAAATGTAAAAAACCGTCCGAAAACGTAAAAACCGGGCGAAAACCGGCCGAAAACGTAAAAGACGAACATATACGTAAAAAAATGAACGAAAACGTAAAAAAACTGACGAAAACGTATAAAAAACGTATTAATAATTCTATAGAAAAATATTAAAATTTAAAAAAAACTTATGTGATAAAAAACTAATTTTTTTTTGGAATATCTTTGAATATTTTTTGAATTCAAAAAATAATATTAATATTAAAAGTTAATTTAAAAACAAAAAGCGAAAGAAAAAAATAAAATAGAAAAATGGACGAATTTTGTAAAACCTAGCACAAGACAGGGACCATTTATATAAGAAATATGAAAGAAAATAGAAACAAAGAAGACAGGGTTTTTGTCATTTGATCTTGATCGGGGACCAAACATGCACAAACGTTTCAAATGAAGACCACCATTGCACTTTCGAAACCTTAGGGACTGAACTGCAATTTGGCTAAACCTTAAGGACCAAAATGCAATTTACTCTATATATATATATATATATATATATATATATATATATATATATATATATATATATATATATATATATATATATATATATATATATATATATATATATATATATATATATATATATATATATATATTTCGTCAAATTCAATATAAGTCTTAAATCATCATTCGTTTGAGTCCACAAGCACGAGTCATGACTTCTCGGCTTTTAATCAATCTATAGTCCAAAAACATATACTAAAGTCCGTGTTACGGCGTTGTCGGGGTCAACTATGACTAAAAAGTCAAAGTAACACCGACTTTGCTCAAAGTTGACAATTTATATTATAAGTCCAAGTAAATAATCACAATAGCGCAACTCATTCTCAAATCAACCCATATTAATCTCGCCATCCAAACAAACTACCAAATATACCCGTAACCAATGTTATGACCCTAATGGTCATGACACGGTCCCGGTTAAGACCACGTGAACCAAACAAGCTCTAGAAGCTTTTCGGCTCCACGCGTCTCATCCACACACCACCAACAACAACCAACAAGATACCACAACAACCCGATCCGGACCCTTGGTCCTTAGGGGTCACGTACGCCACACCCACGACCCATACGTGGGTCTTGTGGCTCGTACACCTTACCACACCCATCCAAACACTCCCAAATGGCTTTTACTACAACCAAACACAATCAATAAACCTCCAAACAATATCCAATCATCAAACCCATCAACTAATCCTAACCAATATCATGAAACAATAATAAAAACGCAAAAACACAACAAAATGATACAACACATGATACCAAATCACTAGCTACATGTTTTATTAGTTGTAAATTAGTTTTAGACCCAAGTTTCACCCAAAACCCATGATGGTCGAGCCTTGTACGAGCCCTAAAGAGGTTGTACGTGGCTTTCCAAGGCTCAAACGAGCTTGACCCACATTCGTTTTACCTTTTCCAAACCCGATCTACAAGATTACTTGAAAACCCTAGAATCACGAATAGTTTTTGTAAGATTTGGAGGTGTTAATGAAGGCTTCTATAGGCGTTCTATATATGGATAGAAAGAGGAAAAAAAGATCTACAAAATAGTGGTGGTGGTGGGTGGTCACGCGCCGTCGTGTGGCCGGAATATGGCCAGAAGTGAGTGGCGGCTATGATGGTTAAATTAGGGTTAGGGTTTTGTTGGTGGAAGAGAGAGAGTTTAGAGAGACGAAGTAGAGAGTGTGTGTGTTTTAGTGAGAGAGTGAAAGTGGTAAAATGAGGGTGGATGGGAGCTTATATACTTGGACCTGGGGACTCAAAAATAAATAAAAATGGGGGATGGGGCGCAGGCCATGGGGTATTTGGGGGGCCAAAGTAGTGATTTTTCATAAACTATCCCGTTTACCCATTCCCGAGCTCATATATTGTCCTACGAGTGTCCCACGACGTTCCTTTGACTTTCTATTGCGTTTATTTATGTTTTTCCATGATGTTTGACTATTTATTTGTCAAGTTTCGAGTTACGCTTTAAAAGTTACGTTATTCCTTGTTTTAGGATTTTATTGTGCCGAATTGCATAATGCCTAACAAAAAGAGTTAGAACTCACACGATAACTCATACGATAATAAAATAAATCATAAAAACCAATAAACGATATCAAATCAAGTCATGGTTGATTAAAATAGTTATAAAGGCAAAACCTCGGTTTAGTTTAACGTAATGCGGTTACCTAAAATAGACTCCGTAATTGCCAGTTGTCACACCCTCCCAGCCTTAGAAGAAACCCGTCCCGGGTTTCACTCCGAGTTGCTTGGTGTCATGAAGAGTTTAGGGTACTTCCTACGGAATACATCCTCACGTTCCCAAGTGAACTCCGGTCCATGTCAGGAGTTCCAACGAACTTTGATAATCGGAATATGGCTATGCTTCAGCCGTTTAACCTCGCGATCCATGATCTCTATCGGTTCCTCAACGAAATTCAAATTCTCATCAATACGGATATCTCTTAATGGTACAACTATGTTTTCCTCCGAAAGACACTTATTAAGATTACTAACATGAAAGACATTGTGTAAACTGCTCAATTCCGATGGTAGCTCAAGACGGTAAGCTACTGGTCCGATTCTTTCTAGGATTGGAAAGGGACCAATGTATCGGGGATTGAGTTTTCCACCCTTGCCAAAACGAATCACTCCTTTCCAAGGAGAAACCTTTAACATAACACGATCTCCAACCTGAAACTCTAAGGGTTTACTTCTCCTATCGGCATAACTCTTTTGTCTATCACGAGCGGTTTGCAAACGTTTACGAATCTAAACTATCTTCTCAGTGGTTTCTAGGACAAGTTCGGGACCGGTAAGCTGGCTCTCGCCAACTTCAGCCCAACAAACAGGATAACGACATTTTCGGCCATACAACGCCTCAAATGGAGCGGCCTTAGTGCTAGAATGATAACTATTGTTGTAGGAGAATCCGGCCAAAGGGAGATGTCTCTCCCAACCTTTGTCAAAATCGATGACACAGGCTCTAAGCATATCCTCTAGGGTCTGAATGGTTCTTTCGCTCTGACCGTCGGTTTGAGGATGATAAGCAGTGCTTATATCCAGGTTTGTTCCTAAAGCTGACTGTAAGGATCTCTAGAAGTGGGATGTAAAACGGCTATCTAGGTCGGAAATGTAGATACCGATACTCCATGACGCGATACTATCTCCTTGATATACAGCCGAGCGAGCTTGTGGAGACTATCGACCTCGCTACTGGCCAAGAAGAGAGCAGACTTAGTCAAACGATCTACGATTACCCAGATAGAGTCATTGCCGCTAGTTGTTATCGGTAATTTGGTGATGAAGTCCATGGTGATTTGCTCCCATTTCCATTCTGGGAGTTCGGGTTGAACTAAGAGTCCTGAGGGTTTCTGGTGTTTGGCCTTTACCTTAGAACAAGACAAGCACGAACTGACATACTAAGCTATGTCGGCTTTCATTTTAGGCCACCAGTAGAGTTTTACCAATAAAAACTTTGTTTTAAAATATTTATATCGACTTATGTCAATCTATTTAGATGTGTATGTTGGACGTTGATAGATAGATATATAAAGAGTGTAATGAAAGATAAAGAGTAAGAAGCACATAACCACGACACGAGTATTTATAGTGGTTCGGCTACAAGGACACCTTCCTTGCCCTACTCCATTCCCCGAGTCACCTACTCGAGAGTTCGTAATCACTACACGATACCAACTCCTTATGGCGGAGAAGCCTTCACAACGTCGCCTACTCTTTTTCCGGTACTAGGCTAACCACCGGGTTCTTTCACCAAGGTGAACCACACCTACCACAACGTCGCCTACCCTTTATCCGGTACTAGGCTAAGTACCGAGTTCCATTACAATGGAGGAACTACTACCCAACACTACACAACACCTAATCCCAAAGGAGACCCACTCCTTATTACAACACCATCAAGGATATCAACATCCTTGGAAACAAATTATCACTATTTGTATAACGATGCCCCTCATCGATTATACGACCTTGGCATTCTTCACTAATGCCACTTGATTAGATTCCTAGACATCTTTCACCAATGCCCTTGACATAAACGCTTGGCACCTTTCACTAATGCCTTCGTCTTGACACCTTTAGCATTCTTCACTAATGCTTTTGACACGGACGTTAAGCACCTTTCACTAATGCTTTCGTCTTGACTCTTTCGGCATCCTTCACTAATGCCTTCGACACAACACTTCTATGGAGGAAGAAAGAACTATCAACAAGAGAACCTCAGTAATCTTGATGATGACGAAGCATGGCAACTCATGGACTTGAGCTTGCTCGACTTCAAGAAGTGGTGATCTCGCCTTTAAGAGGAACCTAGAGAATCACACAAAAACAAAAGACAAACTACATAGAAAGATCCCTTAGGATCAGTGGTTAAAGAGTTACAATACTTGGGGAAAGTATGTTAGGGATTCGTGGGACGCTCCTCTTTGCCCATGGGTATTTTGGTTATGGGTCATGGGTCATGGGTTGATCCATGGGTATTTCATTAGATACAATGTACCTAATGGGTGCAATGCATCTAGTCAAATGGGTATGCGTCAATACCATGGGTTGTAGTTTTTACCCATTTATAATACATAATAGTTATGTATATATTTGCCCAATATGTTAACACTAGTTGTTGTACACATGTATTACTAAATCATAAAATCACTTAGACTTGTTTTAGTGTTTTATGTGAAAACGTAAGTGTGTTAGAAAACTATTGGCTCAAACTATTTACGTATTTTATTTGTTTTGTTAAAATGATTTTATGTTTGTTATCGACAAAACATTAGAAGATCGTAAAATATAAATAAACGTTTTTACGGCTTATTTGTATTAACAATCTCCCCCTTTTTGTTAATGACAAAACATAAAATTATTTTAAGGAAAAACTAAAATTCGTAAAAGTTCGAATTGGAGTTTTTACTCTCTTCTCCCCCTTTTTGTCGAAACAAAAAGAGCGTCAAAAAGAAACTAACACATTGTTTTAAGAAAAACATGTAAAAGAGAAAAAATGTAATGAGAGCAAGTGACGAGAATGGTTCTCGTCTTAACTCTCCCTTGACGAGTCCATCCCTTTGTGTGGGCGTCAAGTAAATAAAAACTAATAAGCTAATGCATTGTGACTTTGTTTGCAAATGGTTTCGTCCTTGTGACGGAAATGCTCCCCCTTGAAGATTGCAACTTTGCAATGGGATGTCATGAAGTGTAATCCAAATACGGATTATGTTGCAAATTGTTTTGCAATGTATGGTTTGACACAAAGCTCCCCTAGCTTAAGGTGTCAAAGTCTTCATGTGTATTTTGAAAATCTACAAAATAAAGGTTAGAAAACAAGTATATAGTGCATAATTTCCTGCAAATAAGACTCAAGTTAGTGGAATTTTGTTCTTCTGTTGCACGGATCCCACGGTTCCTCGCCAGAGGATCCGTCTAGGCAATTCGAGGATCCGTCTGCATCGGTGACAGATTTTCAGCAATGGTGATATACCAAACAATGCTAATATGAGAGTGAGATATGTAAGCAACAAACATGTACTCAAAGCAATATGGCAAATAAGTTATCATTCAATAAAACAAAGAGATAATCAATAAATCTCTAAAACTAAGAGAATGATTTAGCCATGTAATACATATTCCACTTAATACTAATGGGTGACCTAAACTTAAGAAGCAACCACGTGCTTAAGGATGATCAAATATGAAATGGGATTCCTAAACGTTCTAAGTTGAGCTTGATACTTTAGGCTCATGGTTGTTTAGGTTTGTTGACCTCATCGAAACGTTTGAGGAGGTGATAAAACATGAAACGTTGCTCTTCACGTAGTTCATGTATCAACTTTTCAACATGTTGACAATGATAGCAATCCTTGTCATGGTTTTGAAAGGATGGTGGTAGAGGTTAAGCGTCTTGAAGCGGAGGATCAAGTGAAATGGGTTGAAGATCCTCAAATGAAGGAGGAATTTGTGGAGGCACATTAAGAGGTGGTTCAACAAGGGTTGATGGTGGAGGTAGGGAAGTGTCAACTTTCATGTGGTCGGGTGGTTGACTTTGATGTCTCCTCATAATCCAAAATGGACCATTAGAGGGAAATAGAGAGATTGACATTGGTGCAAGTGTTGATTCAACACTTTGGTTTTGTTGTACATTCTTCTCTAGTGAAGAGTGTGTCGGCAATGGTGGAGGATGAGATGGCCTAGGGGGTAAGTCTTTTAAGTTGTAGGAATGTGGAGATGATTGTGAGGTGGTAAATGATATTGCTCTAGGTACCAATGATGTTGATTGGGTTAAAAGGGGTGTGTTTTGTTTAGTAGGAATTGTAGAGTTTGGTGATGATATTTTTGTGGGAACAATTCTCTTGGGGATTGGTTTGATTGGTTGTGTTGGTGTAGGGGAAATCCTAGCATTTGTGGACTTAACCGGAGATGATTCGGTTGAGGAAACTTCATGTATAACCCGAGCAAGTTTCTTGGGTGGTTCTTGGGTGGATGAGTTAGAACTAGGAGCTTTCCTCATGATAAAATGACTAAAGAAGA
Source organism: Chrysanthemum lavandulifolium (assembly GCA_022545495.1). Lineage (NCBI taxonomy): Eukaryota > Viridiplantae > Streptophyta > Magnoliopsida > Asterales > Asteraceae > Chrysanthemum > Chrysanthemum lavandulifolium. The sequence goes on from CM040243.1 coordinate 181,015,052, forward strand.
TGTTTCTAATTGGTGAGAATTATGTTGTGTTTGATGACTAAAGGATTCTAGCAAGATGACTTATAAATGGAAGAATTTGGCAAGTGCATTTAAGACTTAAGCCACTAAGATTCTTAGGAATGTGATGATTAGCATGCACAAGAGACAACTTCAAAATTTTACTGATCTAGAGACTCAATTAAGATGAGGTGGAGTGGTCAAGTTAGCAAGATGGGCTTGAAATGATTGTTTTAGCTAGAGTTGACATAATCTGTCACCCGAATCCCACGGTTCCCTCCTTTGAGGGATCCGTCTAGGCTAATCCTAGGGATCCGGCTCTCAGCAGCTATGAGAGGGTAAAAATGATGTTTCTAAGGTCTAAAGCCTATACCATCTTGAGTGTTTCAGTCCATCTAAGTGTCTTAAATGAGAAGGTACTTAAATACTTAAGGGTAATGAGTGATCTAGCTAATGATTGCCTTTTATGGAAGGAAAATGAGACTTTGTGACCACCAATGGATGTTCAAGGATGACACTAAGAATTTTGATGGTGTCAAGTTATAATAAATGATCCTAGAGATCAGATGTAAACTTGAGATGAAGTTTGAAAAATCCTCAAAAATCAAAAGAATTGAAAAACTAGTTTTTGACCCGTTTTGAGAAAAAGATGGCTAGAAACAATTTTCTAAAATTGATCAATATATACACCTAAGTGTTTTGAGATGTGAAAGGCAATGTGTGAGTATTGAAGCGGAAATATGGTGAGTTTTGATGAGTTGATAAATCAAAAAGTACTTTGAACTAGATCCTAGGTAAGCTATGGGTGAGTGTGAAGTTATCAAATGCTTTGAAAAGGACTTAGTTGGTTCTAAGGTCTTATGTTTGGTTAGTGTAAAGTAATCTAGTGAGTTGTTTTGATGTAATGTCTGTATTGCTTATCTGTAGTCACGGATCCCACGGTTCCCTCACAGGAGGGATCAGTCTAGGCTAAAATTAGGGATCCCAAGAAGCGCAGATCGGAACCATTCTGACGGATGCAGATTTTGCACCAAGCAATATACACTAATAACCATTAAACTAAACAGCAAAATAAACATGTTAGCACATACGGCATGTCATAGATAATGGTAGTAATAATAATATCCAAGAAAACACAAACAACCGTGCTAAAACATAATCATTCACACATGGATCAAATGTCTCAAAACAAGCATAATCCTATAGTCTCTTTCGTCAATCCTTTCTTTTCCTCTTTCCCGATTTTGTGACGTAGTGAGCTAGGTTTTGAATCATACCCCTTAATTGTTTGAATTTCGCGGTCTCGTTTGGAATAGTTGGAAGTTGTTGATAGTAATCAAAGGGTTCCAATTCGATGTTAGCTACGGGGTCGACATCTTCTTCTTCTTCATCTTCTTCTTCTTCTCCGTCCGAGGAGTCCGAGAGAGCTTTAGGTTTTCTTCCATTGACCATGAAACGTTTAGGGGGTTGTTTGGTAAGAGGTACCATGACGTGATCGGAAAGGAAATGATCATCGTTGATAGGAGATGGTTGTAATGCACTAACATACTTACAAAGTTGTGTTAGGAGCATACCATATGGAAGTACCATGTTGGCAACTTTGAATACCCCGGCCATTCTCTTCACCATGTAATAGGCGAGATTAAATGGCTTTTTGTAAATGAGGCAATAAATCATTTGCACGAGACATGCATTCGGATGATCCTTGTTACCAACTAGGCTAATGACGTTTTCCCTAAGAATTTCTTCCCATTTTCTAAAAATGGGATGCATTCAAAAGTTCCATTTGAAAGGATCACGGTGAATGAGCTTTTGTTTCGGTTGAGGCAGGATTGGTGGCTCTAATTTTGAAGATGGTGTCTCGAGCGGTTTGGATTCATCAAGAGGAGTATGGTATATTGGTTTGGGATCAAGAGCAAAGGATTGAGAGGAAATTTCCCAATCTTGAGAGTACATACAAATTCCTTCACAAGGAATCTGAAGGATTTGAGCGAATGTGTTGAGAGGTAGAGTGAAGCTTCGTTTATTGATGATGAAAGCGATTGAAATGCTATCATCGGTGTTTGAATGATTCTAATGATTTTGTAGAATTCAAAGATGAAAACCGGACAAATTTGTTCATCAATGTCAAGAAGACAATCAAAGTTGATTCTGAGAAGACTTGACGAATGTCGGTATCTTAAGGAAACATTCCTGACTACACGACCTTCGTGGATAAGTCGTTTTCAAGTCTTTGAAGACTTTGCGGTCGGTTTTGACAATCCTTCTTCCGATAGTAATGGGTGAGGTAATGGATGGTATCATGATGGTCTTGTTGAGTGGCTTTAGCATGGTTGGTCCTAGAAACACAAATATTCCAATTAGGCAAAATTTGTTGAGATGGGTTTATGGTTTTGATTTGTATTAACAATGTTGTGAACACAATGTAATCTTAGTTGTGTGAAAGCCCTTTTAATGATCAATTTTGAAAACCCTAATTGAATTAATTGATTAAAATTGAGAAACCATAAACCCTAGGATGAGGATCTTGAAAATTAGAACATGTTAGTGTAATTACTTACAATGGTGTTCTAGAGAGAGTACTTTAGGATATGGAGTCCTATGGCTAGTAAAACTAGAGGATCCGACTCATCCCTTATATAAGGGATCCGGCTAGTAAACTAGAGGATCCGCTCGAGAAAAAAAGGGTGTTTGGCAATATTTTTGTTATAAGTTATAAAATAGCTCATGGAACAAAAATAGTTTTGGGGTAAAATAAAATAAAATAAATAATGTTTGGTCAACGGGATTTAATTATCGAGAACCCATTTGTGACGTCGGCGTTAGTTTGACGAGATCAAAAAGAATACTATTCCCGATGATGAGTGAGTCGGGAAAGTGGCGAAATGAGACTTTTTGAAAGACTATCATTTATAAGAAGAATGATATTAACATATTCATGTAGATGTAAGCTAGCTAATGAAGAGTAAACATACCTCTATGCTCTTGATTTTTGTTTGTGAAGACATGAGACCAAAAATACTTCATGAGCTCTTAAAGTAATCCTTTGTACTTAGAGTAAGTAGGTTGTGATTACTTTTAGATTCTTTCTTGAAAGTTGACTTCATTATTCTTTGAATAGAAATGAAGGTTTTGGAGAGATCCTAGCATGAAGCTTTCTTGAAACAAATATGTTAGAATAATCTATCAATATCCAACATGAAAGAGAAAAAAAATGTTTTAAAATATTTCCTTCTTTGTAGTTTTCAAACATACACGGATCGTATCAAGTTTTTAAAGTACAACATACTCTAAAAAATTTGGTAACCGAGTTCTGATACCAATTGTGGAAAACTAGAAGGGGGTTGAATAGTTTTACCAATAAAAACTTTGTTTTAAAATATTTATATCGACTTATGTCAATCTATTTAGATGTGTATGTTGGACGTTGATAGATAGATATATAAAGAATGTAATAAAAGATAACGAGTAATAAGCACTTAACCACGACACGAGTATTTATAGTGGTTCGGCTACAAGGACACCTTCCTTGCCCTACTTCACTCCCCGAGTCACCTACTCGAGAGTTCGTAATCACTACACGACACCAACTCCTTATGGCGGAGAAGCCTTCACAACGTCGCCTACTTTTTTTCCGGTACTAGGCTAACCACAAGGTTCTTTCACCAATGTGAACCACACCTACCACAACGTTGCCTACCCTTTATCCGGTACTAGGCTAAGTACCGAGTTCCATTACAATGGAGGAACTACTACCTAACACTACACAACACCTAATCCCAAAGGAGACTCACTCCTTATTACAACACCATCAAAGATATCAGAGAGAGAAAGTAGAGAGTGTGTGTGTTTTTAGTGAGAGAGTGGAAGTGGTAAAATGAGGGTGGATGGGAGCTTATATACTTGGACTTGGGGTCTCAAAAATAAATGAAAATGGGGAGTGGGGTCGCCGCCATGGGGTATTTGGGGGGCCAAAGTCGTGATTTTTCATAAACTATCTCGTTTACCCATTCACGAGCTCATATATTGTCCTACGAGTGTTCCGCGATGTTCCTTCGACTTTCTATTGCGTTTATTTATGTTTTTCCACGAGTTTTGACTATTTATTTGTCAAGTTTCGAGTTACGGTTTAAAAGTTACGTTATTTCTTGTTTTAGGATTTTATTGTGCCGAATCACATAGTGCCTAACAAAAAGAGTTAGAACTCACACGATAACTCATACGATAATAAAATAAATTATAAAAACCAATAAATGATATCAAATCAAATCATGGTCGATTAAAATAGTTATAAAGGCAAAAACTCGGTTTAGTTTAACGTAATGCGGTTATTTAAAATAGACTCCCTAATTGCGGTTGTCACACCGACCGACATTAAAATCCCCACTGTGTCTAGCCTCAGCCCTTGATCTGAATTTAGATCACCCTGATCTTGATAGCACGGAAAACACAGAAATGACGAGAGATGATGCCCTACACTGCTATTTATCACTTTTAAGATGAAAAAAGTAACTCAAGATAGAGTCATGAAAATGCAAGAGAATGAATAATGAAAGAGATAGGTTTAACTCTTTGGAGATAGCAATGCGCATTGTGGAGTTGTAAAAGAAATTGTGTTGTTCCATTGAAATATAAACTTCGATTTAATAGCACTACAGAGAAAGGTTAACACACATTGGTGCCAAGGAATATCATATAAAAGCAAGTCATAAAATTAAGTTAGTAGATCACTTAATCCCACATCATAACCACAAATCCATCCTTTACAATACTGTACTAAGAAATTATACGTGGGGACAACTGAACTATTTATTTTGACCGCAACAACAATTAGCTTTCATTCTTTCACAGAGTGACAGCTGAGAAGAAACATCTTTGACAAGCACCATTTGTCACTTCCCAGCCTTGGCCTTCTCTGTAACATTCAACCTGCCATTAACAAGTCAGGTACAAAATGAGAACTATGAATAAAATGTTGAAATATGCTCAAGTCGTTTGAAGTAGAAGGGAGAACACAAATGTATCTTACATAAACAATCGCCTTGAAAACTAAAATCAATGCTAGAGGTGGCAAAATCAGGTAATCTTTATGTCTAACGGGTCATGAGTATAGAACTTGAAATTATTAAATTACTAGGAAATGGGTCAAGTGCATCAAAAGCTGCACAAAGTGTATTTCAACACATTAATATACAAGGTTTAGAGTCTAAGAAGCCCATTTTGACCCATACAGGAAATGACCTGTTTTGTATCTCATGCAACCCACTCATTTTGCAAGACACTTTGGCTTACTAGGAGACATCTCAAGTAGCAATTTCAATGGTATGATGGTGACTATGAATATGATAGACTAAGCTAAAAGCGACTTACTGTCTCGTTGATTATTTCACCACTTCTGAGCCCCCCAAAGATATATACACAATCTTTAGCCACTGCTGCAGCCGAATATCCTCGAGGATGGTTCATTGGCTCTCCAATCATCCATGATCCACGTCTAGGATCATAGATTTCTACAGTTGAAACCATTGCATTACCATCATAACCTCCCAAGACGAATCTGCAAATAAACAACAATTCATTATATCTTGTTTCTAAGTTATCTCACTTGCCGACTTATGTTGTGATCAAAATAACGGCAAAACATACAATTTTTCGTTTAAAACAACCATACAAGGGCAACCCCTCACTGTAGTCATGCTCTCAATTTTCTTCCAACTATGTTCTCTTGGATCAAATCTCTCTGCTGAACTGATGCAATAATGGATTTCCATATCAGGCATAAATTGCAAGAGTTATATATAAGGTTTGTTTGGAAACACTCACTGAAACGACAAATTAAATGCTATGATCATTATATATATAAGGTCAAAGATGAAGTACCTCAAGTAGTTTTTCCCGTCAAAGCCACCAACAGCATAAAGTGCCCCGTTAAGCTCAGTTGCAGCAAGAGCAAAGCGCTGCAAGAACATACATTTGGCAAAATCCAGAAAAAAGTTTTAGAAGCTTTATTTTGCTAAAATTACGATTATAACATTATGCTTGTCCACTACCCACCACATGTTAGTTTAAAAAAATATATAGAAAAAATAATAATTTTGTGGGCCTATATGTACAGAAATAAACAAATATGCTAATAACACAACCTTGCCTTTCTTCAAAAGGTGCTTGCAAAGGGCTTTACAAATTTCATTTATGAAGTAGATAAAATGCTGTACCTTTTGAAGCATTGATCGTGTTGGAATCCAGGCTCCAACATCAAAATCCAACATCTCCACTGCTGAGTGACAATCTACTCCATTTCCACCACCAAGTGCATAAATTTTATCTTTCACAGTAGCACCAGCAAGACTTCCATTTTTCTGATTTAGAGGAGGACAAAATGTCCATCGATTCTTTGCTGGATCATATGATTCAACTTCACCGAAACATAACAAATATATAAAACAAATATTATGTGTGTTGTGAATGTGATAATGTTGTATTGAATAAATAGTAATCTACCAAATAACCAGCTATAATAAAACGGGCCATATAATAAGATGTGTGAGTGTTTGAAAAATTCTTATTAAACAATGAAAATTCGTGTAGATAATATGAGCAACGACGACGGTTTAGTGAAAATCCGGGAGACGTTATGTTTAGTGTAAATAGAAGTCTTATAAAATTAGGCTAAAAGGAGAGGTAAATACGTAAGTTATATAAACGCTTTATAATAGTCAGAAAATGGCTAAAGGCTATAGGCTACCTGTGTCAAACCACTGTCCACGGGTCCCGCCACCAAACACGAAAAGTTCACCATCCAATTTTGAAATCGCAGCATAACATCTTTCAGTATGCATGGGACTAAGAGATTTACTCAAATTCTGTGATGGGGAGTAGCAGTCTAATGATGACAACCATGATACACCGTCATATCCTCCAATCAGAAGTATCGAGTCATCAAGTAAACTATCAAAGATTATTTCTTTTCCTTTTATATCATCAAATTCCTGAGAGCCTACACAAGTTTGTACATTTATCGTGTTACACATGCCTTTTAGGTTCCTTATTTCTGCTTGTGATGCAGCCTGGAAAATCAACAAATCAAGACGTTTAGTTTTTTAGTATAATCTTAAAGAGATGGCATTTAAAGACACAATTCAGTTTGGAAGGCGAGCTGTTTATCAGAAACCAGTTAAACTGTGCAAGTCTATAGCAAAGAACGATATTATATTGCATTACTACAGATTAAAATGTGGGAGGCAAAAAAGATTTTCATAGGAGACGATGCATAACAGACTGAGTGCCATAGGCTTGTCAAAGGGCCAGAAAAATTAATAATATCATCTGACAAACCACTCAACTACCATGATGATATAGATCATGATCTGACCCATTAACTGATGGATCATGATTCAACCAATGATATAACTAATCTACATAGATGATTCTCACCAAGATCAACCCATCTATATATTGTTATATACCTTTGCAAAGTTTGATATAAATAAAACTTGTAGTACATTAGGTAACAGAACGGGTTATTATCAATGGAAATGCTGAATAAAAAGTTAGAAGAATATTAATCAAAATAACAATAAAATGGATGAGTGCATATGGATCCACTTAAATGGGTTGGTCTATCAAATCTGTAGAATAAATTTGTAATATGTTGAGCATATGAAATGAGTTCCCATGAAATCAAGATCAAGACCCAGCCCATTCACAAATCTTGGTGCCGTGTATACAAATGTCAAGGACCAAAGAAATCATTAAAAAGTTAGAATCTTTGTGGCGGTGGTTTCAAACCCCGTGGATTAGTTGGCCAAAAGGTCGGAAACCCACAAAAAAAAAAAAAAAAAAAAAAAGATCAAACAAATACAAATAAACCACAGATTGTTGACTAATCAAACACAAGATAATAATTATCTAAAACAATAAAACCCTAGACCACAACATACCTCAGAGTAGTGAATTATAATATTCGAATCTTTGTTTTTGCTTTAGATAAATATATAGGTCGAGAAGCATGGTGTTGCTAAATCATCTAGAAAACAGAAAATCAACTTCAAGATTCAGTAGAAATAGAAAACAATACCAGATTTTGCTCCATAGAAACAATCTTCTGTTCTAAATGGTTAATCTTGACACTCTGCGCTGCTTTAGACGCCATCAAATCTTTAACTTTTTCGAGCAACTAATATGCAGAAAAAACGTTTTTTTTATATAAGAACCAAGAACACGAAGCACATAACATAGATTTTATACTCATATTTTTAAGACCTGAGCTGTAACAGGATAACTTTTATCTTCCTTCTTCTCCACAGTCATGTTATTCGCAACAGCAGAATCATCTTTACAGTCAGAAGAAGGTGGGCCTGAGGCCACCAGGTTATGCTTTTGAGCCAGATCTTTAAGCCTTATGGTAATAAGTTCCTTCTCATTAAATGTTTTACAAGTCATAATATCCTTTGTATTGCTTGGAAAACTCTTGGCAGCATTTAAGTGACCACCAATGACTTGTGGAGGCATATGGCACACGCTTTCCTTTTCCAATGGCAAGAAAGCTGGCTGCTTCATTGAATTATGTGGAGTGAGTGTTGTACGTGGAGCAAGTGTTGTATAAGTCTTAATATCTTTTATATTGCTAGGCAAGCTCTTGGAACCATTTAAGTGACTACCAACAGCTACTGGATTTATATTGCGTGCACGTTCCTTTTCCAAAGGCAAGAAAGTTTTTGGCTTGATTGTACTATGTGGAGCAAGTGTTGCACGTGGACCAGATAACGCTTGAGTTGACAATAAGGACAATAGCTTGTTTGTTTGGGCATGGTCCAACTCAAACCAGAAATGATGTGGATTAAAGTAATTGTCAGCTATTATGGGCTTAAACTGATTCTCAGTTAACACTCTACAATGCAGCTTCACACGGATTTGAACCTGATTCACAAAATCAGGTTTTCATATAAAAATTTGCATTCTACAAGCATCAATGAAAGGGTGTCTACGGATTTAAAAGTTTATTATATCAGGAAAGAGAATAATATAATCTGGTGTAATAAAATGGGTCGTAAAAACAGTGTTTAGATGTGCCTCTGCTGTTTGTAGTTCTAATAATAAAATAAGAAGTTGTTCAAGAGATTATGGTAATTAATTTCATAAATAGATATAATGTTCAGAAAGACAATTTTTTACTTTGAGAGTTCAAGTCTCGGGGGATTCGGTAAAAACAAGGGGCAAATAATCAGTTTTTATTGCAGCCTATAAACATGCCATTAGACACATGATTAATCAGATAACAAAAAGCTAAGGCCAGGTTTGTATCCACACATTCTGAAAACTGATTATTCAGTTCAAGATGTAAACCCAAACACCTCCTAAAAGTCACAATACGTGGAGGATCCAGGGTATGAACTGCCATAACACAGGTTCTTTATAGGTTGCACTACAACAACAAACTTTACTTATTGTTGTTAATTGTTATCTTTAAATCATTATAACACTCTGCAGGTGCATAGCAATGTAGGTCAAACACAATGGAAAAGTCAAAGATAACACAAGAGACTGATGATGTACCTGAGCAGGATACTGTGTTCTTTGTGAGCCTTCCAAATTCCACGCATACGGGTCTATGTTCATTTGGCCAGAACTTGCAGCCTCAAAGATGCCAGCTAGTGTTTTATCAGAATAGTTGTAGAGAAACAGTGGCAAACCAGGTTCAATTTTTTTGACATACACAAAGTGTGAAGCTGGTAAACCTGTTACAATTTGGTGATGTATGTATATATTAGAATGGAAATATTTAATATCCTAAAGAAAATTAATTTTGAGGTAAATTTGAAAACTGACCAAAGAGTTGCTTGGAAAGACATTCGTTGATTGTTGCCTTGGTGGTACCAAAAATGACACCACCAAGTTGGACCTTCCCTAAACCTCTAGCTTTACATACCCCATAATCGGAACCCATCTATAATATATAACATAAAAAAAACTAGTTAAGTAGCGCAAACATTTGTTCCAAAGCAAACTTGAAGAATGCAAAATGTTGTGCCATTGTTGAATAAGTTTAATTTTCCGGGTTCGAAATTAATGATACAACCTAACAAAGAAATCTAACCTAACTCATAGCGGAATCAACATTCTGTGTACAGATTTTTATTAAAATGATCATCACATCATTTAAAACACCTTAAATTGCAATTTCAACACAATCCAAAAGAAAATTTACTGACAAAACATAAAAATGAAACCAAATTCCAGTTTCTAACATAAGTTAATCATCAAAACCCCTTAAGGAAATCAAAGCCAAAAAAAATATATATATATATATATATACAAAATTAGGAATAAATACCTTAAACCCACAAAAGCCTTTGTTTGTTTGAGAGCTTCAACTGAGCGCCAATCCGCAAGAAACATAGCTAACAAAGTTAGCTAGCTTGCTTTATATAGTAAAGTTGACATACCTTTTTATGCTTGTACTTTATGCATTCATTGTTTGGGGGTTTTCTATATTTTTTAAAAATGTTCTATGGGATTTTTTAATCCTCTAGGGGGTTCTTTTATTTTCATTTTCTAGAGCATTCGAAAAGGTGAAAATCTAATTTTGGTTTTTAGACAATATCGACGTCGGCTGTCTCGTGCATTTTGGTTCCCATTCTCGAGATTATGGTCAACAAAAAGTGGTGTGTAATGTTTTAATTTAATATTAAAGTGACAAGGTTAAATTGTGAAACATAACAATTTCTTTTTTAAAGTGGTTGAAAAGAGAAATTTGCATCGAAAATTAATATTTATATTATCGGTTATGAAATTTGTGTGACGTAAACGCTTATTTTCAAAAGGAAATTATTAATAAATATTGAAAACCGAATTAATCCAGGACGCTTTAAACTCGGTGGGTTGACTCGTTTTTCGACCGGAACGGTTCAACCGGTTGAACCACCCGGTCGAACCGGGTTTCAAAACATTATGTATAATCCCCAAATCTTCAAACTTTTATTATTTTTCGTTAATAACCCATAAACTAATTTTTAACACAAAACGATGTGTTACTATAAAATCTCGTTGCTATGTACGAGTACTCGTATATTTTTATAAGTACTCCCACACCTCTTCCCGTAGCTCCCCTCTCTTGTTGTTCATATTTATTTTTTTACTTAAATATTGGTATCTTTTTTCTTCTTAGAAAAGTAACACTCATGCACTAATTAACACACTAATCATCTTTAAACGTTTACAAATTTCATTACATCATACAATAAACAGCACATTGGTTTTTAGACACTATTTTTGAATGTTTATATGTCTCTTATATTATGTCATCTCACGTCGTGAAATATTTGCAAATCTTCTTTTATTTGCTTGAGATTCCCCAGTGGAGGTGTCAAAGTCAAACCCCGACCAGATTTCAGGGCTATGGCCAGGAAAGCCAAGGTTTTTGTAAAATAGGTCATGAGTTTGATCCCAGGTTCGCAAAAAGCAATGTTGCCCGAGGTGCGTTTCATGAAATGGAACACAAGTTAAGGCTGCCCATTGAAACAACCTTTTTCGTTACAAATAAATGATGAAAAATTTCATTTTAAAACATTACTTCATTACAAAATTTAGTTTCTTGACCTTTACTAAGTGGAAACCAAATCAAATTACCAAATACACATAATAATAATGAAAATGAAACTTGAAAGTTACACACAACCAAATGCATTGTTTGTTCACCATGATCAACACGATAAATTAATAATGAATATTCCTTGGTACAAAAACAAACAGAATCTGTTGCAAAATCAGCAGGCAGGTTTGTGTAGACGAGGTCGATTACAAAAAACCCGGCCATTGGCTTTCACAAATCCTGCTATCACTAAACTTAAACCCGCCCAGAAAAGGGAAAACAGCACATGCCAAACATCAACCCGAACTGCAAAGAGAAGGTTCAGTTAGGCATAAATCTAGAAAACGAACTCTATAGTTCAGCCACGAAAACAAGCCAGATAGAAAGGATAGCCCAGTTTTAAGAGCTTAAGAAACATGAGCCATGCACATAGTTTCCCGAATAATCTACAAGTTATAGTACAGAGACACGAGTTGCTTTGGGATTGGTTAATTAACCATACTTGATAATGTTATGCTATTTTGAGGTCAAGCTCAGAGTTTCGCATAAGTAGTACTGGATATTAGTCATGCATGTCCTTGGCTAAATACGAAAAATGTCATGTTAAAACTTGCCCTGCCAATTCACATAACTGTTTATAACCACCAATATGGTTTTTCAAAAAATAATAATAATAATAATAAAAAAAAAAAAAAAAAAAAAGGTAGGGTTGTTATTTAAAAAAAATTGCTATCTAATGAAAAATTTAAGGTTTTGCTATTTGTAACACTAAGGGCTACATTTAATAATTAAAAGCATGCATTAAGGGTAGTACATTTGGTCGGTTGGGAGTGGTTAAATACCGGGGGCGGGTGGTTTATTCTCAGCAATTATTGCATGTCCTATAGCCCTAAGGGCTACAAATAGCAAATTCCCAAAAATTATTATAGAATTATGCAAACGAAGTGTTGGTGGGTCCTAAAAGGATATGAGTAGTGATTTGCACACTCTTAAAATTTATTGAGACACACTTATTTATGCTTTATATGCTTGTACCATGAGTGTGCAAATCAATTATTTGAGTGTGCCAATCACTTTCCAAAGTATATACCCACAACCTAAATTGTACTTGATGCAAATAATATCATCCTAGAGTAAATAGAAGCACGGTATGGGTAATAATAGAAAAAGATCTACTGGCATGACATACAAGAAAACACTGGCTTAATGACTATGAGAATATAAACTCCCAATATTAATTACTAAATATAACAGTGCTTCTATGGCATGCAAAGTTTAGGCAGTTTTTAATGCATGCAATTAAAACTCTTACATTGTCAAAATCATTCATCACTAACATGAACTACTACTAGGTTTTAGACTACCACCATCACTAGTCATACAACTTTTTCTTACAAAGAATACCATCAACCAGGAACGGTAGTCTTTTATTTTCGTAAAAAACAATCAAGAAAGTGGTATCTTTGACTAATTGGTGGAAAGTGGTATCTTTGACTAATTGGTGGTTATGATCAATGGTTTTCTGCTTAGTTAGGACTAACCAGATCCCGAGAAGCAGTTAACAAGTTGATGTAAGAAAACTGATTAATAAACTACAATTGTTACTTATCCTTGGCTTTAATCAACTAATTATTTGATTATCTGAATTTTATTCTCTTTTTTGAAGTCACAATAATCAATTCCAAAACTCATCCATACAGTGCGCATCCTTTTCCTAACTGATTAGAGCAAAAACAGCCAACCAATATCAGCACAAGTTAGAGGAATAAACCAACTCACCATGCCTGAGTGACATCATTGCGAAAAAGAACCCCATCAATATTAATGCTAATGCAAGACGGAAAGACTGCAAAAAAAAAGGGATAAGCATAAATAAAATAAAATACAAATAGCAACATTAAAATCAAGCAAGGTAAAGCAGAAACTATGACAGGTAAAGCAGAAACTATGATACATTTTTGGGAAATGATACAACCACATAAATTTTACAAAAGGATTTTCACACAAAGAAGTTTAACGATATGATTAGTTACAAAAGAAAGAGTTGGTGAAGGAAGAAAGAGAAAGTATAATGGAATATCATTGGTGCACTGCATTTGCCACATATGTGTGGATTTTTTTGTAAAAACTCTGTGGATGTAGCATTTCTCAAGAAAAAGTTGTCCAAGTGTCATGAGTGTAAAACCACCAATTATGACAGACTCATTTGCTAAGATGAAAGACAATGACTCTATGCTTCTCTGGACAACGCTTCAAAAGCAATACCTCCAGAATTTATATAGCAAACAAAATAAACTTATCTGATAAAGTGAAAATTTTACAAACTTAACTCATGCGTACACTCTATATGAAACAGCCGGGTTCAATACTATATTCAGAAATGCCTAATTAAACTCACCGCAATGGCATCAACCCTTCCTTGGGGCTTTGTAGGAGCCATATCTCGGGAAACAGAAACAATGTAATGTCCTTGTAGTAGATCAATCGCATCCTACATGAGCAACATTATATACATTGAATTAGAGAAGTGATGCCAATTGAGAGTATGGCAGAAATAAAGAATGATTCAAACAAAAAAAACAATGAATTAACCAAAAAAACTGTCCCTTGGATGGAAGTTAAGTCTATAGGTGACCTCACTAAGAATGACTTACATTCAAAAAGAGGGGCACTTTTATTAGTTATTGATGTCAAACAAACTGAGCAATGTGCAAATTACAAGATGACCTAATTCTTAAAGTGGGAGGAGTTGCAAATACACGACCAGTCTACTATAAGGTATCTATCAGGGTAAACTAGCCTTGCCCTTTTGGCCCAACTTTATTCAAATGATCTGGAGAATCTTCACTTTTCTTTTATTAGGATTTCATGTTAATAGACAATTACAATTTTAAGCAAAATTTTGAGTTTTAAATTTTGATTTGTAGCAACCTACCAAAAACAGCTATCTCCTATAGGCCAATTGAGGTATTTTGAATAATAGTATTACCCTGCAGAATGATTGCTTCAGTTAATGATCATGTAATGCAATAAAAGATAGTGGGGTGTAACTGAAAGATGGATATTTCATCCATGTCAATGATACAAGTATAGTTGTTTTATGGAATTACACCCAGAGATGCTTCTACCATCCAATGTAACATGCCATTTTATACCTTATAAGAAAATTATCTCTAAACAATCGCATTTAGTTTTCACTGAAATAGTGTGGCAATGGTTTATTCGGATCACTGCAGCCCAGATAGATTATTTTCTACATTACTGAGCACTCTCCAGAAAAAAAAGGTTACTAATGAAAACACATAAACCAGTGGACTCAGATCTGTTTCGATACCAGATCCTTTTTAAACAGTAATTTTAGATTATGGTAACTCCAGCTTTGTTGTGGACAAAATTTGTACTACAATGGAACACTTTTTTAAATGACAGTCTAAACTGGGATTGCTGTGTTTCATTTAGTTTACAAATCACATAAATAGAATCGTATCGAGAGACCAATCTAATAAATGGACAACAACTATGACAATGAGGCTTGATACGTTCCATTTTAACTACAGAATTGAAGGTAAGGAATGGATTAAGTTCCCTCAAGACCCTGTCTTTTTATCTATCGTCTGCTAGAATGCACTTAGCATGCTTCAAGTACACATCACATTAAACTTTTTTCCTTCTGAACTCAGCATTGATATTATAGTTGCAAAAGAGGAGACTAGCATGCTAACCTGTTTTGTACCATCAATGAAGTTATTTAGGTAATAACGCTTTAGGGCATATATACCATCATTGATTATCCCTTGCTTGGTCCTCTTGCCATATCTATGTAAAAGACAAAAGAATTACACAACAAATACATTAATTTTCAGCCTTCCAATAAAACGTGTAAATCTTTCTGGCAAATTGTAATTACGACTCAAAGAGAAAGCAAGGTTTTAATTTGATCTAAAAATAAATCGGTAGGAAAGAACGGACAGAGTTAGCTATATTAACATCAAAACAAGAAACACACTGATTATCCTAAAGTCCTCATGGATCATTATATGTTAAGCATTTCAAACATCACTAATATGCAAACATCCAGAAGCCTATTCTAAGAGAGACTCAAATTTCTCTAAAACCAGAACATTGCCATATAATTAAGCTCTTAGAGGTTAACAATTTTCCCAGCTTAATAGGAAAGAATAAAGATGCGCGGAAGGTGTTCAGAGTGTAACAATAGACCCTGGATACTCACTGGTGTATCAAGGTATAGATATTAATAGAATTTTTTAATATTGCGAAACTGATTCTAACAAGTGTTTCTAAAAATGTATGATGCATGCATAAATGTATGTATGCATGTATACTATTTTGAAGATGGTAGTTTGAGGTATTCTACAGAATACCCAATGCTTAAAAAAGAGACATCCCAAAACACAAGTTAATAGTAGGTCCTGTAGGTGCCAAAATGGGTGGATTGGATGAATCAGGTAACATGTCAAAGAAGTTCCCTGCTAACCTGACTGTAACTATTGCTACAAGGTACAAATTGCATCCGTAAATCGATATATATCACCAAAGACGGAAAACTAACTACTGTGGCAAAGAGTTCAGTACATTCATTAATTCTTCAATATAGAAAAAATCTTATGGCACTACAGTAGTAAGTGTAAATTTTCACAAGCTTTAGATCCAAATTCTCGAACTGATGAGCACATCATCAAACAACAGTGTGATCTTTTACTGAGCACAAGAACTGAGAACTAGAACAACACGATTGATACTATATATAATGGAGTGGAATATTAAACTGATTCAAAACATTATAAGTATAAAATACAAGTAACTAAATTTAAATGGTATAGCCTAATACCAAGTATAAGAGTACTAAAAAGCTGAGAACAGCAAGCAAAAGAGAGTGTAAAAGCACCTGACAAAATCTCCTTTCAAAGCCGGTGTGCCAGAATACTGAAGGCTGATATCATCACCATGATTTGCCCATACTGAATATTTTATGACATGAAAAGATACAAATATTTATTCAACATTTTCATATGCAAACTAAGAATCCGGAATAAAAGAAAAGACAGTGTACAGAAGGACGTACATATTTTGAAACAGTCATCAAAACTAGAATGAGAGTGAATAGTCTGGTCAGCATCAAAAACACCAAGCCTTTGAAGTTGGAATTCCAACATTTTACGCCCGATCATGCTCTGCAAAATTTTTGGTGTTAATAGAATCCAGTAACCAAAAGAACTATAACAGAAGAAAGAAAACAGAGTACAGATTATTATTTTATGTTTTGCCTAGTTTTCAATGCAAAACTGGGTTCTAGCAAAATTCAACTCTGATTATGTCAAAAATGCACAC
Source organism: Chrysanthemum lavandulifolium (assembly GCA_022545495.1). NCBI lineage: Eukaryota > Viridiplantae > Streptophyta > Magnoliopsida > Asterales > Asteraceae > Chrysanthemum > Chrysanthemum lavandulifolium. Next base: position 181,031,988 of record CM040243.1, read on the forward strand.
AGCAAATTAACAAGATGTTTTTACCCAAAAAAAAATTAACAAGATGATAAAATGTATTACTGTCAACCTTGCAGATTAGACATAGACAGCAATCACACCAGGGGTTCCATGATAGGATCCTGCATTCTATAGTTTACTAGACGAGTACCCGTGCATAGCAACGGGATTTTATAGCGACAGATCGTTTAGTGATAAAAAAAATTTATGGGTTAAAAACGAAAAATAATAAAATTTTGAAGATTTGGGGATTAAACATAATGTTTTGAAACCCGGTTTGACACGGGTGGTTCAACTGATTGAACTGTTCTAGTCGAAAAACGGGTCGATTTAAACTGGGTCAACTTGACGGGTTGGGTCGAGCACATGTCAAATTAAACCGGGACGGGTCAACCCAGTTTTTGATGTGTATTAATAGTTTCTAGGGATGACAAAAAAATCCATATCCGACGGGGACCCGATCCCCAAACCCGATTTGACTGGGATAGTGATGGGGATGGGGAATCCCCGATTTATAAAACTGGGGATGGGGCGGGGATGGGATAGCATAAATCCCCGACCCCGATCTTTTTAATGTACAAATATGTATAAATTATATGTATATTAATACTAATTGTTAGATGTTTGACTGTTAGTCCTAAGGGTAGTTTAGTAATTTTGGTCTAAAAGATATTTACTAAGAATAATCTAGAAATAAGCTAGATACTTTGGTAGAATAATCTAGAAATAAGCTAGATACTTTGGTAGAATAATCTAGAATAAGCTAGATATTAGCTTATAGGAAAATCTAAGATATTTGTATTAGAATCTTCTAGAATCCAATAAGCCCTAGTATAAATAAGGGCTTATCCCCATTTGTAATTATCTATTTTGTACAACACTACTCATCTTGTATCCTTGATTTGTAATACAAGAAACTTTTGTCTGATCTCCTTTTGTTTTGCTACTGATTATTCTTGAATATTCTCTCCTGATCCTAACAAATTGGTATCAGAGCTAACCGATAGTGTTTGAAGCAAGCTTCTGGTTGATTTTCAAGATTCAATATCTTGATATCATTTTGGATACATTCTTCGTTTTGGTGTTTGGTGTTTCTTTGTTCGATCGGGTTTGAAGGTAGGAGAAATCAAGATCGGAATTTGTGTTGTGGAAGATCGTTGTGGAAGATCAGAATTTGTATCGTGGGAGGTTAGAGAACATTAGTAAACTTTAGAAAACCCCTTGTTGGATAAAAATGTCCTCTCAACCATCATCATCGGTTAGTGTTGTTGAGAAGTTCAATGGCAAAAGCAACTTCAGTTTGTGGCGAGTTAAGGTTCGAGCCTTATTGAAGCAACAAGGTATTTGGGCACCTCTGGCCGGTCCCAAACCGGTGATATGACCGATGCCAAATTCAACTCACTAGATGAAAAGGCGATTCTACTATTTTGCTATCTTTATCGGATGAGGTTCTTTACGAGGTGGCGGATGAGGAAGCGGTGCGGGTGTGTGGAAGAAACTAGAAAAGCTTTACATGACCAAGTCGTTGACGAATAAGTTATTCTTGAAGCAGCAACATTTATCATGGATGAAAGAGGGCTCGGCATTAAAAGATCATCTTGATGCTTTAAATTCCATCTGATGGATTTGAAGAATGTTGATGTCAAGATTGATGATGAAGATCTTTTCTTATTCCTTGTTTCGTTACCTCCCTCGTATGAGAACTTTGTAAATTCCTTTGTTGTTGGTAAAGAGACTATTACATTGGAAGATGTTCGATCCAGGTTTGCATTCACGAGCTTCGCCATCAAGCATCGAGAATTTGAATCTCAACCCGTTGGCTTGTCAATTACGAGCCGAGGATAGAGCGAGCATCGAGCAGAAAGAGGCAAAGGAAAAGGTAGATATAAAGATAGATCGAAGTCGAGATCTCGAGGTCAAACCTCGAGATACGTGTTATTATTGCCATAAGGAAGGCCACCGGAAGAACCAATGTCCTAAGCTCGAGGAGAAAGGCCGGTAGCATGCGGTTGCTAAAGATGACTCGGGTTCGAACGCGAGTTGGTATTGTCGATTCTTGACTATAAAGGTACACCACTTGCTTGGATCATGGATTACGCTTGTTCTTTCATATGAGTCCCAATCGGGATTGGTTCGTGACATATGAAGAGTTTGATGGCGGGCATGTCTTTATGGGCAATGATTCACCATGCAAAGTTGTTGGAATCGGAACAATTCAGATTAGAATGCATGATGGAGTTGTTAGAACGCTCACCGATGTTCGTCATGTTCCAGATCTCAAGAAAAATCTGATCTCGCTAGGTGTGTTCGACTCGAAAGGTTTCAAATACACTAGTGAGAATGGTGTCCTTCGTGTTTCGAAAGGAGCTTTGGTGGTTATGAAAGCAACTAAAGGTACTTCTTCTTTACACTTTACAAGGTGAAACAATCACAAGTTCTCGCATTTCGTGTCTGAGAAGAAGAGTAATTGATTGACAAAGTTGTGGCATATCGTCTTGGTCATGAGTGAGAAAGGCATGGTCATTTGAGTAAGCGAGGACTCCTCGACAACCACAAAGTTGCGAACTTGGGTTTTGTGAGCATTGCGTTATGGGAAAACAAAAGCGGGTTAGTTTCTCGAAAGCAACTCGTCAAACAAAAGGTACTCTCGATTATCTTCATCTTGATTGTTGGGGCCTTCTCAGTACCTTCTCGGTGGTGCTCGGTATTTTCTCTCGATCATTGATGATTTCTCAAGAATGACGTGGGTGTTTATGATGAAACACAAGAGTGAGGCGTTTGAGAAATTCAAGCATTGAAGATTCGATTGAAAACCAAACCGGAAGGAAGATTAAGCGTCTTCGTCGATAATGGTTTGGAATTTTGTTCGAGAGAATTTGAAGCCTTTTGTCGAGATGAAGGAATTGCTAGGCATTACAATTTGCTCGTTACACTCTCAACAAAACGGGTAGGTGAGCGAATGAACAGGACACACGTTAGAAAGAACTCGGTGCTTCTTGTTGAATCTTGGATTAGATAGAAGTTTTGGGTCAAGCACTTAATACAACTTGCTATCTAGTCAGCCGTGTCTCTGCCACCGCTATTGATTACAAGACTCCAATTGAAGTTTGACCGGGAAAACTGCAGATTATTCAAAGCTTCGTGTTTTGGATGCCGCGTATTATCATGTTAGTGATGATAAGTTAAATCCGAGAGCCAATAAAGGCATTTTATGGGATACGGTGACGGGGTTAAAGGCTATCGAATTTGGTCACCATCGGAAGAAGAGTCATTCTTAGCCGAGATGTGACATTTGACGAGGATCACTTGTTTCGCTTAAAGCAAGATTCGGTTGAATCGAAGCTTGAAGAGGTGCTTCGAAAGGTGGAGCATGTTGCTAAGCAGTGGACGTGGAGCATGAAGGTCCGTAAGATACGGACCACGATGTTACTCCACTAGATGATCCTCCAAATTGACACATTTGGAACATGAGCAATATAGGTCTATAGCCCGATAGACCTCGTAGAGATGCAAAAGCTCTAGTCGTTTTGGCTTTCGGGACTATGCCGCATATGCATTGCAAGTAGCGGAAGAGGTAGAGTCTCTTGACCAGGCTACTTATCGAAGCTATTACTTAAGGATTACGATATGTGAGTGCGGCTATGGTGAAGAGATTGAATCTCTTCATAAGAACAATACATGGGCATTGGTAAAACTTCACGAAGGAAGAAAAGTTATTGGTTGTAAGTGGGTTTTCGAAGAAACCCGGTTTATCGAGCTCGGACAACATTCGATTCAAGGCACGTTTGGTCGCGAAGGATTTAGCGAAAGGAGGAATCGATTACAATGAGATTTTCTCCCGGTGGTGCGTCGTACATCTATTCGTGTGTTACTATCCTTAGTAGCACATCATGACTGAGTTGGAACAATTAGATGTAAAGCGCATTTCTTCATGGTGACCTTGAAGAAGAAATTTATATAAGCCAACCCAAGGCTTCGTTGTTCGAGGCAAAGAAGACTATGTTTGTAGCTCAGAAAATCTCTCATGGTTTGAAACAATGGAGACAATGGGTACAAGAGATTTGTGACTTTATGGTGAAGCATGGTTTTAGTAGAAGTGCTTATGATTTGTGTCTATCATAAAAGGGCAATCATCGGGATCACTTATCTACCTACTCTTGACGTTGATGATATGCTCGTGGCGGCGAAAAGATATGGAGGAGATTAAGTTGAAGATCCTTCTCAATACGGAGTTTGATATGAAAGATTTGGGAGCACTCGAAGATTTTGGGCATGGAAATAATTCGAGACAGAGAAAACATGGTAAGCTTTTCTTATCGCGAAAAGTTACATTGAGAAGATTATTTCGTTTTGGCATGAGTTCGGCAAAATCGGTAAATACTCCTTCCTCGGCGATTTTCGTTTATCCACCGCTTGCACCTCAAAGCGAAGCAAAGATAGAGTATATGTCCGAATACCTATCTTAGTCTTGTTGGGAGTTTGATGTATGTTATGGTTTATGCGAGGTAGGATATAGCTCACGATGAAGTGTTGTGTCACGGTATATGGCTCATCACGGAAAGAGCATTGGAATGCGGTGAAACGATTTTCGTTATTTAAAGGACATCGATGTTGGCCTTATTTACGGTGGTGACGTGAATATTTGGTTCTTTGGATACCAGATTCGGACTATCTCAGCGATCTTGATGCTAGAAGATCCTTAACGAGCTATGTATTCACTATTGGAAGTTCGGTTGTAAGTTGAAAGCTACATTACAACCATCGATCGCTTTATCTACTACAAGGCGGAGTATATGGCTTTGACGGATGCGACTAAGGATGGAATTTGGTGAAAGGTCCGATTGAAGATCTTGGTTTCCCGAGATCAGCGATCGTGTTTTGTGATAGCATGAGTGCTATCTGTTTGGCTAAAGATCAAGTTTACCATGACCGGACTAAACACATTGATGTTCGTTATCACTTCATTCGTTCAGAAAGAAGAATCAAAGTGAAGAAGATTGGCACAAAGACAATCCTGCGGATGTGTTTACTAAACGGTTCCTTTGAGCAAGTTTCACATCCGTTCGGATTTGCTCAATATTGATAATTGGAAATATGGCGCTACTTAGGAGCTAAAGTCAAGGTGGAGATTGTTAGATGTTTGACTGTTAGTCCTAAGGGTAGTTTAGTAATTTTGGTCTAAAAGATATTTACTAAGAATAATCTAGAAATAAGCTAGATACTTTGGTAGAATAATCTAGAAATAAGCTAGATACTTTGGTAGAATAATCTAGAATAAGCTAGATATTAGCTTATAGGAAAATCTAAGATATTTGTATTAGAATCTTCTAGAATCCAATAAGCCCTAGTATAAATAAGGGCTTATCCCCCCATTTGTAATTATCTATTTTGTACACAACACTACTCATCTTGTATCCTTGATTTGTAATACAAGAAACTTTTGTCTGATCTCCTTTTGTTTTGCTACTGATTATTCTTGAATATTCTCTCCTGATCCTAACACTAATTGTACTTGAATATGTATATGCTAGTGGGTATTGACAAGTATTATACTTGAAGTATATTTGTATGTATATGTGACATTTAATGGATCAAAATCATCCAATATTTCAAAATGTTCAGCACTAACTACGTATTATCCAACCAATACTTTATCCGAATACACTCATTTGGTGCAATTTATTTTTATATTATATGTGATGTTTCAATATATACAATGCTTTAAAGTTGAATGATATTTCAATTAATCTAACTATGTAACAATGTACGCCTTTTAAGACAGTATGGGTCAATTCTTTATATTTTCGCTTTTTAAGACATTTTATGGGTCAATTCGTTATATTTTCTATTAGTTATGTAATTTTTATGCTTAATTCATAAGGGCCAAAAATCCCCAAATCCCCATGGGGATAGGGATGCAAAACGATTCCCCGATGGGGACGGGGATGAGGATTGTAGTGAGAAACGGGGATGGGGATGGTAATCCCCGCCCCGTTAGTTTCCTTTTGAAATATATGTTTTCAACATTTCTATTTTTAGTTTCAACTTTTTACTTTTTACTTTTTGTTTTTTCCTTTATATATAGTATACACGGGTACCCTATGACGATTAACCAGAGAAATAGATCTCGATGAGGCCTGATTTACCAGTTTGTATCGGTTTCAACGGGTCCTCTTTATTGTTTGTATTTAATTTGGTAGATATGCTTTTAGTTGGTTGTACAATATGAATAAATCATTGTATTTTTAAGTAATGAGGTGTTTTAATAAGAGTATTATTAATTACACTATATATTCCTCTCACCTTTGACTAATTTTCAACATTCAATAATTCAACAATTCCACTTTGACCATACACTTTTTATATGTAGTAAGTAGTATAGATATAGATTATTATTATTAATTAATTAATTAATTAATTAGTTTATTTAGTTTCCTTTATTATATTTTCTTAGTGAACAAGTTAAGTCTAGGGCCTTTTATAAATAGGTATTAGGGTTGTGATGGAGATTATGCGGAAGATTATTAATGGTTTAGTTATTTGACTCCATTATTGGGAGAGAGATCGGCCTCTCAAAAGTTGATCATCTATCTTTATTGTTCTTTTACCTCATTATCGACTCAGTTCATATCATTCCGTCGAATATCAAAATAATGAAATTACAACGAACATAAAGAATTCCAACTTATCAGTGATATAAATTTACCTGTGTTACATTTGTGCGGTCTAGACAATCTATGCAATTAGTTCGTACAATTCCAGTTTGAGCTTCAACCTTTTCACCCTTATCATTTATCAAAAAGTACCTACAATTTAAATAAGAGCATATTTTAAAAAATAGAATGAATGAAAGTCACACAGCTAGAAGTTTCCTCTGTGTCTTTGTTTACTAGCCTCTTTCGAACATGTCCACAGATGAAAACGTACTGATTTTAGAATTTATGAAATGTACCTATTTTTAATAAGGAAATCCACGATTTGATCATAAAGCATAGATAGGCGTTCAAAATGAACATGTCCACAGATGCGATGGAAGTCGAAGTGCACGTATCTACAAAGGTCAACACATTTAGCTTATAACACCATATATATGATCCAGACTGCAAAATTATGAGATAAGATTCTACCTCATATCATCACTAAGAATGTTCTGTACTGCTGAGGCATACTTTTCACACAGGCACCCCTCCCCACCACCCTAAAAAGGTTAAGAGTTATGCTAACAGAAACTCATGCATTATAAATACCAAATGCATACCCGATTGTATACCTTATTGACAAGATCAACAGCTATAACATTTCCATATTTCTTCCTTAAATCCAGAAAATGCCTCTCAGCAACTCGAGACTGAAGAAACCATATAAAAAGGGAATACATAAAGATACACACAAATCAAGCATATTTATGTGTGAAAGGATTTATGCATAGTATCCTCACTGCTTCTTCGGGTTTCACAATCTCAAACTTAGGCTTATAGGTCAGATCAACAATTTGTTCCCACATAAATGGCATTGATCCCCGAACCTACAAAACAAACAATACAAAGTTAATCTATGTCATATTGCAATTCTTTACAACAATTTGCAACATAATGATGTGATTGTGCATATGAAGGACCCTTTTCAATTAATAACATATAACATAAGAGAAAAAAATGATAGATTTATATCATGTGTAACCTACTAAATTTACATGAACTGTCATCATGATTAGTAGTTATGTTACATGGATCACTGCGCCACAGATATGGTGTTGTTCTATATCATTGAAAATTTTATGCCCTTCTACAGTATGGTGAAAATATACACAACGGAGTTTAAAACACCAGCAATATGTGGAAGTATACCTGCACAAATGATGCAGTAAACCCATTCACGTGTACAATTTGTTCACTTTCGACAAAATTTGCCACATAGCCATCAGAATCAGCTCCTCTTCTCCACATCCGAGTCCCTGCCCAGATTTACGACTTAATGTTTAATCAAAACAGATAGGTGGCCTATGAATCTATATTCCTAGTTTAAGTGAGAAATAAGAATTTCAGTGCTTCATTGTAAGCAAGTGAGCCTAGCTAGGCATCTAGTTTCCAAATCTAAAAGAAAAATAAAAACCTTACATGTAAAGACGAAACAATTCAATTCAATTTAAGCTTTTATTGAAGAATAGCTGCTCAACTACAGTGGATATCCATATGTAATTTGTCTACATTGTAAAATAGACAAATATGGCCTGCTTGAGAAAATAAACTTCTGAAAAAATAATTTATCTCCATCGCAGTAAGTGGAGATGCTAAGGCGCCGTTTAGTTGAAGAAAATATTACATAGGTTTCAACTCTACTTTTGTAAAAAATAAAAAAATAGATAAAAAATAAAAAATAAAATAAAAATTGCGTGGTTGTTTTTCTCCATAAAAGAGTTGAAAATGTAAAAACGTGATCAAATGGTGTTTTGTGTTTTTCACTTATAACGGATATGGTGATTCTGTGTTGTAAGAGAAAACATGGAGAACACAATAATTGTTTTGTATTTTCCAATAATAATTCAAAATATAGGGATTTTGTGCTTTCAAGCAAAAAAATTGGGCAAAAAGAATGTTTATCTACATGTTTACATAATTTCGTGTTTTCCAGAAAATTATTTGTGGGAAACAGGGAATGTATACTTCAACTTATTCGACCCTAATCTTTTTTCATTCTTTTTCACTATTTTATTGAAAAGACATTGTTAAACTTGTAATAGGAAATAAAAAGCTATCTATCCTGTGCTACATTCTTGGTTCTCCATGCATATATCTTACAGGAAGAAGCTTAAAGGATATTTTGAAGCATACCAGTTCTTCTTGTGCACCTTCGTGCAATCAGGGTGACATCTATTGTATCTTTCCCAATTGCCGATTGAAAGTTCTGAAAAGCTGGTCATAAGTTAAGACGACAAACAAAAATATTTCACCCTGGTAGTCTCAATCCTATGAGCTGCATTCGATAATCCGTTATCAAAATAGAGGTTGCAAATTCAAACAATGTTGAGAAGAGGAAACGTGTATTAGTCATGGGAAACACACAAATTCACACTTCTCTCTATACACACGATAACAAACATGACACACTCATCAGTGATGTGGCAAAACAGGCTGGTGTGAGCCCTACCCCTCTTCATACCAAATTTTAGGAACCTAGCGAACCGCGATCCCGTTTCGCAATCCCGTACTGGAGCGAACCGTGTTCCATGTGACTATGGGTGTGACAGGTTGGGTTACTTGCCAAAGTGGGAAAATTACACTTATTAGTTGGGTTGAACAAACAACACTTTTTGTCCATTTCATTTGGTATATTTAACAATAGATCATAAAATAGATTACAAAAGCTCTACTATTTACACAAAACTCCAACTGTATATTCAAATAAAACGATTCAGAGGGTGTAGGCACACAAGTGCATTTGACAATTTTCATGTTTACCTTTGTTTTAAAAAAGTCAGCCATTTAAAATGTTAGAAATGTAACCAAAAACGACCCATTTATAGGTTAAAATTACCACCTCTACTCATCACTCATGTGACTGCTGAGACAGTGACTACCTACATCACATGCCCTCGTTGAAAAGAAGAAAGAAAAGGATACTCCCTTGGATCACAGGAAGCATGTAGTGGTCCAGCTGCAAGGAAATGATGACAAGGTCACTTATTAAAATCTAGGCAAAGCTACAAAATTGATTTAGCCATTTTGACGAAACACAAACCTTGTTATCAATCAGAACTTCCAACATATAGTTGTTCCAAAGGAACCGAGGCTCTGCCTGTGGCAAAGAAATTTCAAGTTGTATGACAAATTTACACGTAAGAACTCAAATAAATTGGCATCTTACATGCGAAAACTACCAATTTTGTATGTGCAGACTTATGAAATAGACTCTGCAAATACAATTACGATATTAAAATATTTCAGTTCACTTGCCTGTCTCCAAAGAGGAAGAAGTCTCGATTCATCACCCAAGTCATTCAAACGTTGTGCACTGCAAATAAAATTGCACACTAAAAGAATTAATGTCACATAGTATCATTTTGTCAAAACCATAGTCTAAAATAAATGGTATACTCATAATGTAATACGAAAGGTAATAAACAACAGTATGCATTGATGGAGATAGAGGTATAGAAAACATATCAGTTCTTGGAAAAAACTGATTCGACACGTTATTATTTAGAGAAATATATGGACCTTAATGTTATGTTAACATCATATGAGAAGTAAAGGCCAGGAGTCTTCTCTGCAACTTTTAACACTGAAGAAAACTCAGACTCCATCTTTTTCTGCCAGACCAGTGAATTGTTATTCTTAACATATTACATATACTGTAACCAATAACAGCTATGTAGCGTATGTTCACCTGTTCCTCGGTAGAGTTTTTCAAAGATAGATCACAGGGAAGGATTTTCAATTTTGAAACTTTGAAAATGGGATGGCCCAAGTAAGAACCAGCACATTCACGTTCTGTTATGACGAACAGATATGATCCTAGAGACGTAGAAAAAGAATAGTTCAAGAGTCAATCAATGAACTATTACAACTAAATATCACTTTTAATATTATTACCACTACAATAAGTGTGGTGATAAATATTATTCTTTTCCAAAGACATATACACGAAAAAAAGTTGGCCTGCATGTACGTTAGACATCCAAACCAAGACTCAGTTGACTCAAACGGTCATACCTCAGTTAGTATCTTCGAAGGAACAAAAGATTATTGGGTGAACATTAAGGGTACCAATAAGGAAATAATCAGTTTTTAGTGTTGGGCCATCTGATTAGGATTTATATTTTCTGGTTCGGAATTAGATCATCAAGTATGCTGTAAGAAAACTGACTATTTAGATAATACTGTACTACCTTTTGCTTTAAGTAACTAATTATTTGTTTACAATTCTACTTCTTCAAGTTGCAATAATGACTTCATATCGAAACACTTCCTAGTTGCTCTTTCTTAACATAGAATCAGTTTCAATGTTATTTTGGTAAAACAATTAGGATTGCATGCGAAATGTCATTTAAAATGGGGAAAATCCAAGAAGGTAACTAAACATCCCAAAATTAACAATGTGGGGTTTGAGTAATTTTATCATCATTAAAAGGAGTGAAAGTTCAATTGGGACTTAACTAGTTTATACGCAGAATGCTGGTAATTGCTTATCTATCTTCAAACCAACCTTTATTTTCCTTTGAACAAAGTAGTTTTCCCATGTCTAGTAAGTCAGATAGAAACCACCCTTATTGGAAAACAAACGGACACTTAAATAACTGACTAACTAACTAACTCTTAGTGGAGTCATATCATGTGTATACTAATGTAACTAGTTATTTGAAAAGAAAAGGCTCGCGAATTAGAAAATTCCATTATGGTTGATCAATGCTATGATGACATGAGGGTTAATACAATGTATTCTGCATTTTTGTTCACTTAGGTTACTATATGATTTTTTTTTCATTCACTCAAGTTAAAGGGTAAATGGATAAGGTCGGTAACCCAGGGAAGTGAAGCCTTTTTTTGGCTCTAATGTAAATGGTATTACCAGACTTCTCTTCTGAGACTTTGGGGACACCTTACCAGTTGGATATGTTTTAGAAAAGTGATGTAAATAGCATGTTTCAGTAAAGGCAACAATAGTTAAATGAAGAAAAACACATCCTCCATATGTTGTACTATTAATCACCTGCGAAAAGCTTAAGAATGCCAACAACACCAAAAATAGTCTCAACTTTAGGCTGAGCACGCCCCCCACTCGAATTCGGAACTTCATCTACACAACAAACAAATACCATTCACATCTCACATTAAAAATAATTGGTAAAAAAAAAACAAACCAACCAAGAAGTGAAATGGATCCGTTAAGTCGACTAATAGACAAACAAGATCCAGAAGAACCATCACTTGGTTCAACTACATATGATTCATTCAATTCCCATAATCTCATACGGGTATATAGTTTCTCACTAGGATCTGCCCTTTTCAACATCTTTTTTCTTTTTCTTTTATTTTATTCTTAGTGATCACCAACAATTATTGGCAAAAACACAACATGTATAAATGTTGTTGTTTCTCTATTGGATCTTTGCATTTTTATCAACAATAACTAGTCAAAGGTATAAATACCTATCAACACGTGCCACGCACCTTCTCCTTTTCACACGGGTGTTTGGATAAATTCTTTTTTCGGGTATGTTTGGCAAAGGGATAATTCCATATATCTCCCACTTAAACCTTATATATTCCTATATTTACCCAACCAAAACTAATAATGACATATATATCCAATCTAAATAACAATTTGTCATATTTACCCATATTACTAATATAATCATTTTTAAGATCTATAAAATTAATAGTTTATTTTCATGGGATTGCGAGAAATGTCCTTTTACTTGATTATCTTATTATTGGTTTCATCATATAACCACTTTTATAATAATCGTTTAAAACCCGATGATTTTCGAATGTTTGGGTGTTGATCTTCCAAAGTGGTTTTTCAATTGAAATAACCTTTGTATAATCTTGACCACACTAATGTGATAAGGGATGTCAGTTGGTTTTTTATCATGTAATACAACAATTTGCCCATGAAATAGAATGAATAACTGTCAAAAGGTAGTGAATTTTTCCATAATGTTTCAAAGTTTTTAACTTTTAACCATTATTCTACACTATGTAATTAAAAGCAACATGTTTACTGTTCAACTTGTTGGCACAAAAGCAGATTATAGGAGAGCTTGTAGGGACGTATATCTTGATTTTCACATGGTGTGGAGATATCATCAGGTGATGATAAGAATTTATTTAGGATTCAAATATCTTTATCAAGTTATTAGGGGTTTATTAGTTTCATCATAAAATTATCACATTGTCCTTAATTTAAAGGATGGAAGAGATGAAAAGGTTTAACGTGAAAGGATAATTACTACCATCAATCATTGTTGTTAATAAAATATATTTTAACAATGTTTGCAAAATCGCGATCTTGATTATCTTATTATTGGTTTCAAAAATGCAAATAATCGGTTTGAATGTTTGGGTGTTGATCTTCAAAAGTGGTTTTTCTTGAAATAGCCTTAAAGCAGTGTTGCATAATCGGTCTAGCATTATTAGTTTCGTCCTTAATTTAAAGGATTAATTTAACGGTGATTAATCGTCATTGTTGCATGTTGCAAAATCGACAAGTTTTAGTATTTTCAAAGGATTAATTTTAATCGTATTTTCGACAAGTTTTAGTATTTTCGGCAAATTTTATTATTTTCGACAAGTTTATGTATTTTCGGCAATATTTTTCTTGAAAAACATCTAGTAATAGATAAAAACAATGACCATAAGTTATTCAAACAATTTTATGGGTAGTTTTAAGTATTTTCGGCAAGATATGAAGGTTTTCAACAAGTTTGACCACCATTAACCGTCATTGACCACCATTGACCACGGTTGACCGATTTGTTTGACTGATTTACATAAATCGGAAATGTTGGTGGCCTTGCAGCACCTAATCGGCCTTGTAGGCCTTGTTTTGCAACACTGATTTTTTTACTGCACTTCAAATTAAATCAAAATAATAAAGTTATTGTTGTTTTGACGCATCTGAAAATACACAACATGTCTCAAGTTACCACCAGAACTTAGCAGTGTCCACAAAGTTTTTCATGTGTGCAACTTAAAGAAGTGTCTGCAGATGAGGCCACTGTTATTCCTCTGGAAGAAATCCAGATCCATGAACGATTGAATTTCATAGAAGAACCGGTCGAGATCATGGACCGCGAAGTCAAACGACTTAGGCAAAGTCGTATCCCTATTGTCAGAGTTCGTTGGAACTCCCGTAGAGGCCCTGAATTCACGTGGGAGCGTGAAGATGAATTCAAGCAAAAATATCCTCATCTGTTTCCTGTCTCTATGAACAAATCGAAGGAAAACCTGGGACGGGTTTCTTCTTAGGCGGGGTGACTGTGACAACTGGTAAATTTTCGAGAACACATTTTCATACCACATCATACTTGTGACATTATTTTGATAAACTTGAAACATTTTTAAAACTTGAATCGGTCGAAAATACATCTTGAAAAATGTAAGCTTGGAACTAGTAATTTATATAATATATATATATATATATATATATATATATATATATATATATATATATATATATATATATATATATATATATGATATATATATATATATATATATATATATATATATTCGAGAGTAGTCGTGTTTATAGTCATTTTGAATGGAAAAATTATTTTAAAGCTAACGGCGCAATTTTCGTGAAAATCCGACAACGTTTGAGGGTCGAAACGAGCTCGAGAAGCAATATCATGAAAGTATGGAGAATTGACGCAACTAGCCCCTTGGAATACTTACCATACGCGCCCCCAATTTCGGTTTTGACACTTTCGGTCCCTCCTAAGGTATAAAAATCCCACCACACACACACAAACACACTTTTTCACACACACTTCTCGCTCTCACCTCTCTCTAACTTTCCGGCAACCAGAAAACTCCCACCGCCGTCTTCTCTGGCCAAACTTTCGGCCACCCGTCACCGGAAAAATACACCACCTATACCAAACGATAGATCGTCGAAAGGTGATCATTTTGACATACAGTACGCGCGGTGAAACCCACCGACGCGCCCTAGATCTACATTTTTAGTTTAGGATTTTTCGGGTTTTTGTCTTGCATGTGTTACCGTGATAGTTCACGGTAATACACGTGCTTGGTTTGTGTTATTTTCGTGGTAAACCATGTTTTCATGGTTGTTTTTGGCTCGGTCCTTGTGTAACGAGGGTCTTGGCCCTCTTGGTTAATAGTTTGGGTCGTGTAGGGTTCGATGGTGATGTTTTTAGTGTTGGTTGTTGTGTAACCGACACGGTAACCGAGGTTATCGTGCCTCAGTGTGGGCTTGTCGTGGTGTTGAGAGTCTCCCAAGACTCCTTGGGATAGAATATTTGTTGTGGTGTTTTGTTGTTGGCTGTTTTTGTTGTTCGAATGTGACCACCGCCGCCACCAAACCCTAGTAGTGGTGCGGCTGTGGTGGTATTATTGGGTATATTGATGAGGTTTTAAGACTGGGACACACTTTGTGTCACGGCATGGCTCGTGTTAACGTTTCCGCAGCCAAGGGTAACCTTGGCGAGGCGGTTATCACACGATTGGGACTTTGAGACCGGGACCTTGTGGTCACGGCAATCTTGGCAGTTTTGATATTCGAATGATTCGGGTTGACTTGGTCAATCTTGTGATACTATTGATGCTAAATATATAGAAACTTGAAAAATAAAAACGGATAACTAATAATAATAATAATAATAATAATAATAATAATAATAATAATAATAATAATAATAATAATAATAATAATAATAATAATAATAAATGTCTAAGCCGTTATGATAATGTCGTTGATTTGAGTCGTGATGATTTGAGCACTTCGTGAATCATCCGAGACCTTATGGTTCAAATTGACCACGAGTAGCCGATATGGACTTTATGAGTATATGGACATTGTGGACTATATTATTATTATACTATGACCCGAATTAGATACTTGACTTGGGAAAACGGACTTGGGAATAGATGGGCTCGAGTCAATTAGTATTGACTTGAGAAGGGTTGACTCGAAATGATAGGTCGAATGAGTTAAACATACTACGTTTTGAAAAATCATGAGCATTAAATAATGCAATTAAACGATAGTTTAATTGTATAAGTTAATCATTGTTTCTAAAAAGAAATAATAATGTAACACATTTCGAGACACGAGGCCCAAGTTTTTTATTTAAGAATTTGATCGCGGATTAGTTAACATTAATAAAAGTCTATTATCATATTTATTTGGACTTATTGGATTGACGAGTCCCATATGAGCCCGATAAATATGAGAAGAGGAGATTATTAATGACAACCCATCCTAAGGTCTCTATGTGCAACCCATCTAGATTTACCTTGAATTAATAAACGAAGGGAACGCCAACCTTATTAAGTTGACGAGCCTAATAAGACTTGATGAATCCTTCGAGTACCTTATTAACGCATGGTTTAATCTATTAGACCCGACATTTTTGGGACATATATGACGCACATATTCTTGTTTGTTTTGGTCGAGTGAGTTGCGTGAGTTGGTTGTCAAGTTTGTTGAACTACGTGAAACGTTGTTAATCGTGTGCGTTATTTGAGTCGTCATTCCACAAGTGACAAAGCCAAGTGTTCCATTCTATCGTTATGCTTCAACCTACAAGAATCTTTACGTTTTATGCGACTTTATTTTGGCAACTCTGTGAGGATCGATACTGAGTCACGTCTTTTGTTATTTTAGGTTGAGTTGTGTCCGCTGTGCTGTGATATTACTTGTTGTTGTTGCACTAGTCTCCTCTAGAGTGATTGTTTCTGCATTTCCTTGTTAAGGTGAGTTTCATAGCCCCATTTTTATCTCGGTTTTTACTAAATTGGGGTGGGAAAACGTGCTACTCTTTTGGACTTTTTAAACTTTCTTGATTTGTTTATGTGTTGACTGGTTTAGGTAGATGTGTGGTAGTTGTTGCATGATATTGGGTATCATATTGATGCTATAACGTGATACCTAGCTTGTGAATGGTTATTTATTCCGATCTAGTCCAGGGTAGTTTGACCATGCTGCAACCGTGCTGGCTAGAGTCGCTTGTGATCCCACTTGTGATTTGATATGTGATTATATGTTTTGTGCATCTATCTTAGTCTCGCATAGCAAATAAACTCTTACATGTCCACTACTGAATTTGAACTTAAACCTATGAACTCATCAGCTTTATGCTGACCTTTTAGCATGTTTTTCTCATGTAATTGATGTGAAAGCTTTGGTAATCTTTGGGGAGGCGTTTGGCAGTGATGG
This sequence comes from Chrysanthemum lavandulifolium, assembly GCA_022545495.1. NCBI lineage: Eukaryota > Viridiplantae > Streptophyta > Magnoliopsida > Asterales > Asteraceae > Chrysanthemum > Chrysanthemum lavandulifolium. The sequence continues at coordinate 181,048,890 of CM040243.1, forward strand.
CATGGTTTTGGATCATTCTTACTCTGATGTTAAATGGGGACCCTTTTCTTAAACTATTTTATTTGGGCTTATTTCTGCACTTTTTAAGAAATGTAAAACTTAATTATTATTGATGACTATGTTTTCAAGTTATAAATTTTTATTTATGTTGTTCGCTATCCTTGTGTTGTGTACCAATTTCGTAGCACCCCAAAGTTAGTAAAGTCTTCCGCTGAGCCGATTTTGGGGGTGTTACATATTAGTAGCAAAGGATAAGTAAAAATGATGAATCATGAAATGGTTTTTTCCAGGAGACCATGCTCGATTCGATCTGGGGGCATTGGCTTGTTAAGCTAGACTAAACCAATGTCATTACTATATTAAGAAATATCCAAGTGGGAGCTGAAAGGTTTATGGATACTTTTAATATACGTATGACCGGATTCGAACACGAGACATCGGGATTGCACACATTACATATGAGAATCAATGTTCTATATAATTAATATATAAATGTTATATTTAATTATTAATCACAAATAAATACTTAACGAATGTTAGTACTTAACGGTAATTGACTAACGGTCGTTAAATATGAAGTTAAGGGACTACAGGTGAAAATAGAAGTCGAGAAGGATCTAGAATCCCCTTGGGATTTACATGGCCGGTCGAATGGGTTCCCAAACCCATTCCTATCCTAACTTGGTCATCAAGTTTAGATTAGTATAAATACAAACCCCTTGTATTCATTCTAATTAATCTTGGATCACCAAATAACCCTAACTTCTTCTCCTCTCCTCTCCTTTGGCTTTGGCCGGTCGAACACAATCCCTAACACCTAGGGATCGATTGCCATTGCTCAAGAACAAGTGTTTGGTTGTTTGTGATTCAAGAACCTAGCTTTTCACGTTGATTCAATTGTAGTACGTGTGTACAAGAACGAAGGGCAAATACAAGTTTGTTTGGGTAATTCTTGGTATTCGACAAAGGGCTATAGTCAAATTGATTAAACCATAATTATTAGGGTTTAGGGTGTCCTTTGTTCTTGATCTATTGTGTTCTTTAATTCGCAAAAGGTACGCATATACTTTTAATTCGCAAAAGGTACGCATATACTTTATAATTCGGTTAGTTAATTTACAAGTATTAATTTTATTACTTCCGCTGCATGCTTTGATGATGTATATGTTTTAATAATTGTTATGATTAGTAAAACCCAACAAATCCTTGTATGGGTAAGAATCATTTGGACGCATATTATATGAATTGCTTTTGCACTTGTCTATGAGAAATGATTGGTCCTCAAGCATCATACATAAGTGCAACTGATGCTTTAATAATTCATATGTGTCATGAAAGTGTATTTTTCTCTTTTAATAGTTGTATTAGCAATGTATATATTCAAACCAATGCATTTGATATTGTGTTGAAAACTACACATATTTTGTCATCTTTGCAGGACATATTCTTAACATCGATTGTTCGATGGACTTTATAACAAAATATTTGCCGACACAAGTGTCTGAGCAACTGCTTCAAAAGATTGATATTCGGCACTTGAAAGATATACATTAAATTGATTTGGAGCATTATGCGCATTGCACTCTTTTTCCCTTCATCAAGATTTCTTTTTTATCCCACCGGGTTTTTCTTGATAAGGTTTTTAATGAGGCAGTTTACAATAAACAGTGAATATCCAAGTATTAGGGTTGTAAATATTATGGGTTTATGTATATTCACCATTATCTACTAGCCGAATAGCCTATTAGGGTTTAATACATGTAATTATGAAACTATAAGTACTACACATTTGAAAACCATTGTGATCACATATAATGAGAATTCTATCTTCCTCTCTTTTATTTTTGTGTTCTTTATCATTGTTCTTTCTATTTACAATAGATAAAAATTACAACTATAAATTTGTATTATTGTAAGTTTGTAACATTCATTTTAATACTAAAATTTAATGTGTCATTAATGTACATTAGAATGCAATTATTATAGCATAAAATTTAATTGTATATAGATATCTGCATTTTGTTTTGCACTCCTATAAACTTTTCAAAATTTCTTTAATCAGCTGCTTTTTCTTCTTCGGATTCCCAATTAGTTTCAATACCTTAGTTGAGATGCGAAGTGCTGGTAACATGCAGATAAAAGATAAATTTAAAAAAAATAGATTATGAATTCTTGAGACACATCACATATCAGTAGCATTTACAAGAGAAACGCAATTATATTATTGATTGTCGAATAAGTTCACGCAGATCAAATCTTTCATCAGAAAGTGGGAAGCGCGGGTCAAGTATTGGACGGTAAAACCCGGACCGGACCGAAGACCAAAACAGCTTGAAATACAGGACTGAAGAGTGAAGACCTGAGTGAATGGTCCCGGTCTCATCCAGTGGTGCTTGGTTCGAGACCGATTTGGGCCGTATTATATTAATTGTCTTTCCGACTTCTAATTATTCTTGTCTCTGTCTGAATGACACTTTGGCTCGCAATCGAGCGGAATAATTCGGTCCTGTATCAGGTTGTTTTGGTTCCTGATTCGTTCCGGTCATTGACCCTTGCTCACCCCTAGATGGTTGTAATCCCTACAAAGAAAGGAAATAAATATTGACATTCCAAATTAGTTAAAAAATATGGTATGGATCGGTTTTGACTTGGGCCTGACCTGAAATTACTCAGAATTCCGGACCATACTGACTGTTCCCGGTCTCGGTTTGGGTCAGCCGAGTTTTTGCGCTGGATGCTCACCCTTAGAGAATATTAGTTGTGTAACTGGTGATTAAAGAAGAATTTCTAATTATGCAAATGCAAGATATATATAGATCTTCTGCTAATATTTTATGATTGTTATACAGAGGAACATTCTTTTATACAGGTAATTATTCACTTTAAGCTAGAGACAGCTATGTGACTCTACTTCAATGTCGATACTTAGGGTGGTGGAATTGGGATGTGGTATGGTGAGGCATGAGGCCATGCCGAGCGGCAACACCATTGCCTCCTAAGCGGCATGGTTGCGGTTTGGTGGTACTCGGCAAAGATTGCCGAAGAGGCATGGGAAAAAAGACGTTTGAATTTGAACGTTGGGGAGCCTTTTTGACCGTTTGGCAAAAAAAAATAATAATCCTTTATAAATCACCTTCAATTCACACAAACAATTTACATATTTTCACACAAAAAATCTTTTTTCCCATGTCTTCATCCTCCTCTTCTTCATCCGAGGACGAGTTAATTTTTCCGTCGACTCTTTCGAACTATTGTTATCCGTGTTGGAATTATATATCATGACAATCAATAATAAAACACAAAACATCAAATAATACATGCGGAAGCGTATAACAAAGATTAATGAATAATTAATTAACATAAACAAGAATATGTGATACGCTTACAAAAGGAACTTCCTTTCGTCGAGCAAGTTTTCAACACCCTAGGCGATGAACCTAATCGTTGTAGTGTAGTATTAGGGTAAGTGATTCGCTCCCAGACGGTCAAGTTTTATCACGCAAGTGACCACTCGAATGGCCAACCGTAACAAACTTAAAACAGTCCGAAACAAATGCAATGAAGATCAGGAGAGTATAGTGTTTCCCCGGGTCGTTATGTCCCAGCGAGCTATGCGATGAATCACCAAACGAATAGTGATCGAGAGATTTGAACGGAAAAGAGGTTGATTTATTATAACTAAAGAAAAAGTACATAAACTACAAGGGCTTAAATGCAAATTAAAGAAAATTAAAAAGATAAAAAATATTAAATAAACGCTATCACTATTTGCAAAATGATGTTTTTGATTTTTTTCTCTTTTACAAATTTAACTTAAAAACTACGTAGCGTACAAAAGAAAATGTGAAACTTAAACAATATTAGTCCTAAAATATGAAAATGATATTTTTACAAACCTAATGATAAAAGAAAATTTATAGAAAAAGAAAATTATTTTTATAACTATATATCTAATTATTATTAATTAAAAACTAATTTTAACTATTAAATAATAACCTAAAATACAAGAAAATATGAAATAAAGCTAGAAAATAAAATTTTGACTTAGAAAATCTAAAATAACAAAGAGAATTTTCAAAACTATTTTTGTATTTTATGGTTATTTTTGTATTTTCTATGAATTAAAAACTATTTAAAACTACTTAAATTGCTTAAAAATACAAATTTAACTAAGAAAATCTGGAAAAATATTTTTTGACTTTTATATTTATCTTAACTTAAGAAAAATGAAAATTATTTTTGAAACTTTTCGATTTAATTGTATTAAATGCTAATTAAAAGACTTAAAAGCTGTTTTAATTAAGGAAAAATAGCAAACCGACTTAGAAAAATCAAAAATTCAAGAAAAGTCTAAATTAATATTATGAATCTAGGAAAATATAAAACAGGGGTTGTGTGCAAGAAACTGAATCATACAAAGTGCTTATGAATAAGCACTTTGAAATAAGCAAATGAAACCACAAGCTACCCAAATGAAACAAGCTATATTATGCTAAAAGAACTTAAAAACAACTTATAACAACTATTCTAAACCTATGAATTACAAACTGCTATGATTAAGATGATTTGAGACCAAGTGATAAAGACAGTTTTGATGGTGTACTTTAAGCTTAAGCACAAGCTACACTATAAGCTAAAAATGAAAACCAAGAGTGGGAACTTAAACTAGACCTGGCTGACTATCTCTAAACCAAGGATGAGACTCGGATAAGCTCAATTGAGCTCAGTGCAAGGGTCGCATAAACCGCACAACACACTCGTGCGCTTCGCCATTACTATGCACAGGGCATATAAGCCCATTTTGACAAGCAGCTTTGGAACTTATAAAAAATTGACAAAATTCTATAAAAATGACAATAAGAAAATAGATCAATAGAAGTTTTTAAACCCACAATTTTCACATGATTTGGCCCAGAAATGAACTCATGAAAATTCACCCCAGTTGGGCTCAAAACTGATTTTTCAGCTTTTGACTTTTGAACAGTTTTGAAGATTTTGACTTTAATGAACTTTGCAACTGATTTTAAGGACTGAGATTGATGTAAATTGATGAAATGAAGCTAATGCAAGCTATGCCTAAGATTTCTAAACACAAATCAAAACTGATTTTTCAGCTTTTGACTTTTGAACAGTTTTGAAGATTTTGACTTTAATGAACTTTGCAACTGATTTTAAGGACTGAGATTGATGTAAATTGATGAAATGAAGCTAATGCAAGCTATGCCTAAGATTTCTAAACACAAAACAGCCCTTTGAATTTCCAAAATCTCCAACAGTTAAGATTAAGACAGATTAAAGATGAAATTTTGACTTTTGTTAATGCAGGCACAATTAACTGACTCAAATGAGTCAAATAGAGCTACACAAACATAAAACAACAAGATCCTACCACTGAGCAAACCTCTAATACAGATTTGCTGCAATATCCAAACACCACTTAAAACATTGATTTGATCTTAAATCTACACTAACTACTGAACCACCATGTAATATTGATCAAACTGAGTTTACTTGACCTAAAAACAACTAATTAAACAGGTTTAAACTATCTATAACTACAAATACAAGTACAAACACAATCTGTAAAATAAAGTGGAAATGAAAATGAGATATCTACTCACAGGTGTCCAGCTAGTTTGCAGGCTAAAACCAGAACCAACCTACTCTATCCTAAGCTAATCCAACCCCAAATCAAGCTGCATCAACCCCATTTCCAATTCTAAAACTGCTTGAACCACTTTCTCTTCACTGTTGACTTTTGTTGACCATAAATGAAAATTGCTTGAAACTGGAATGTAGGCTTACCAAAAGCTTATAAAGAGCTTAAACAAACTTATTTGAGCTTAAACATAAGCTTCTAAAAGCTTGGGCATAGGAATTTGAAACTGAGATTGCAACAGTGAACTTGAAAACATGAACTTCTATAAAACCTTGATATTGATGCTTAAAAGTAAATTACAATGATAAAGTGACTTGAGTTTAATACATTAAAGCTTAAAATTAGATTTTAAAACACTAATTAAGATAACTTAAAAAAACGACATACAAAGAAAAATAAAAACTAACTAATGCTCTCTTTCTTGCTTCTCCTGCTTCCTTTTATACACCAAACTTCCTCTCTCCTCTTTCTGAGCATATCCCACTAATAATCAGGGCCATTGGATTACTTGAATTCATCTTGGCCGTTTGATTGGTTTTTGGTGCCAAAATAAGTATTTGCCAGTTGGGGTTGAGTGAGGGGGTGAAGAAGCATTAAATGCATTCTTGGAGTGTTGTTGAGGTGGAGGGAACAAGGTGAGTGGGTGATGAGCTGGGGGGATAGGATGCTTGAGTGTTGCAGACAGTGGTTGGGAAGACAGTGAAAAAGGAGGGAACCCGTGAGGGTGGTTTTGTTTGACCAGAGGGTTGACTGGGTAATATATTGAAGGGGGTCCAAAATGAAGGGTCCAAATGGCTATGGCAGGGGGTCACATGGGTTTGACAAGGTCCAAGGGTTCAAAGGTTTAAGCTTTAATATAAGGGCTTGTTTGTAATTTCTGAAAAATCAGGGACCAAGGCTGCCATTTATGCAAAGTTGTTCCAAGGGACAAAAAGTGACAAGCTCCAATAGTACAAGGACCAAACTTGACATTTTCAAATTTCCAAGGACCATTTTTGCCAATTTTAAACTCAAGGACCAAATTTGTAATTTCTCAAAACTTTTGATATTTTTCACCAAAGGACTAATTTTGACAACTTATGATTTTAAAAGGACATTTGGTGATTTTTCTTTGAAATTAAGTGCTCGGGGACTATTTCGACAATTTTGAAACTGGGGACCAAACGCCAATTATGCAAACTTAGCTCATTTTTCATCCGATTTTAAACATTTTGCATCCGAAACATATAAAATGCAATTTTGGAATATTTTCAAGATTTTGATGCATTTCGAGCATTTTTGCGTTTTTGCGCTCAGATTTAACCAAAAATGATAAGTATTTACACACTCATCAGTAAGCCACGGGAATTGATATCGTTCTCTAGGGGAATAGGAATGCTAGTGAGAAGTTACTACGCTAAGGTTGGGGTTGAGGAAGATTATTTTTTATCTTTTTATGTTTTTTGGAAATGGAAAGGTACGAATCTCGAGGTTTGGATTTGGGGGTTGGTATTTCTACCAATTACTCTATTCTTCTAATTATCTAATCTAAGGTGTATGTAGTCTATGTCTAACTATTGTGTGCTCGTATGATGGTTTAAAGATGTGTTTACTTAGGTTTTATTACTCCTTAATTATCTCCTATTGATGGTTGAATTGTCACGTCCTTATTCTTAATTATGTTGTGTGTCTAAGGTCGTAGGGTATGCGTTTATCCCTATCTCTTTGAAACTACCAAAGGTTAATGACTACAAAATCTCTAGGATTTATAAACTTTAACTCTAAGGTACTCTTCGGATGGTTTAGCCTACAATGACTCTAGGTACTATAAGCTAAGGTTCACAAAGATTAATCAAGCATTAACTTCACAACGGATGACCTATCGCAATACTAGATCATTAACAATTAAGATAAGAGACAACCAATCAATATTCAATAATTAAGTTTCATATTCCTAAGCAAACACACAAGTAAATTAGCGGGACATGGAGAACATGCAAGCATACACACAAGTAATTGAAGACATAATTGAATTATTGAAGTAAAACACTTATCTTGATGTAAGATAGGGTATGGAACCCTAAAATACTATACAAGACAGCCTTGGTTCGGTTTAGGTTTTACCCAAAAGACTACACACGAAAACTAAAAATTCGGATTCTATATATAAGATTACATATGCGGCGTCACCTTATGATTTGTGATGCCGCCGGGTCGCCGTCATTAGGGTTTCGTCTTGGCCACGTTAGTCTTGCGACGGCCACCTTATGCTCGTGATGCCGTCCTCTTCACCGACGTCGTTTGGATCAAATCTAGGCCGTCGAGTTGCGACGACCTACTCTTTTAAAGCTTGACACCGTCACTTGTTAATAAGCAATTTGGCTCTTGAGTCGTCACAAAAGTTGTCCCGACGGCGTCAGTCGTTAGTTAAGCGTGACGCCACCACCTTCGGCCCAAAGATCTCGAGTGTCTTGATTCTTGACTTTGGCCATTTTCTTCGTATATTCGCGCCTTTTCGTCCAAATACGTGCCATTTCAGTATTTTGCCTTCAAGAGACCTAAAAAGTGAAAAGGAACGATATTAAGTAATAACGGATACAAAAGTGATCAAATAAGGGCTTAAACGACCACTTAAAAAGGTACATTTTAAAACCTTATCAATATGCATACCTTTCTTGATTCTAGCCGAACAAGAATCAAATCCACAAAACTAGCAATTGGATGAACCCTAATTAGGGTTTATAGGATTATGTGAATTACCCTTACCGATTTTGTAATTCAATCTATGAATACTAACAATAATGTGTTAGTACCACTTTCTTGTACACACGTACTATAACAAATTAAAGCAATGCTAGATTTAATTAAACAAATAATTTTGATTTGAAAAATCAATGTGTCGACACTCTTGGTGTGATTGTCGACCGAACACAAGCAATAACACACACAAACTATTTTAGGTTTTAGCTTATTAGTATAAGAGATACAAATCCAAGACCCCTAGCCTTGTATATATACTCAACTAAACTTGGAGAACAAGTTGAGTTTGGGTTGGGTTGGGATACCCCTTATGGCCGATCGGTTATAGTGATCCCCAAGGGATTCCGGAACCTTCCCAATATTAATGTGCAATCTAGTCCTTTCCAATTCCATTTAACAACCGTTAGTCCATTACACTTAATTACTTAACGTCCGTTATAATTATTTCGTTTAATTAATAAATAAATATAACATTTACATTTAATTATTAACTTTAATCCTCATACGCAAAGTGTGCAATCCCGTGGTCTCGAGTTCGATCCTAACTCACGTCTACTAATTTATATCCATAAAACCAACAACTCCCACTTGGATATATCTTAATAGAGTGATCACATCGGTTAGCGTCTAGCAACACTTTGATGCCTCTAGTACAACTCGAGCAAGGATCCTGGAAAACCTTTTAATGATTTCTCATTATTATTATCCTTTTGTTTCTATTACCACGTTAAACAAAGATAAGGAATTAAGTCATTCTTTATTCAACTATTATGTTTCTCGTTTTAAGTGACTGACCAAGATTACCAAATCTTCTAAACATATTTAGGGAGATTTTGGGTGTGGCGCACAAACATCTTGTCAACCCTATGAGGGCCCAAGAAGATTAAACTCCAAATAAATTTGAAGGAACAAATTCTATCTTGACTACGAGACTAACCCACAAACTTTGCAACATTTCGAAACAACCCTTATGACCACCGCCACGATAGCGTTAAGTTGCTCCACGTAAATGCACTACATTTATGACACTTATCCGGTATCTCAAGTCGATGATAACTATTTATAATTTACTTATAACAATATCCACAAAGTAAATTATGTAGTTGGGATAGGTCCTATATTCAATTCATTGAATATCATCTGAAATTAGTATGCATTCTCATCAATATACTTTCAAGTATATTCTACCACATCTCTCAGATTTGTCTTAGTTTAATGATACTCCCATATCATTGATCGACAACGGACAATTTAGAATAACTTAGTTACTCATGGATTAAACATGCAAATATAGGACAACAATATTACAAATGAAAATAAACATAATCAAAATTTTATTTCATCAAAATAATAAATGTTTTACAATATCCTTTATCCAAATACTAATTACAGTTCTGCATGAAACTATTAGCTAAATGAAGTCCAATTCCATTGGCAAGTCCAACAAGCTTTTCTCTAGCCAAAGCCTTAGTGAATGGATCAGCTAAGTTGTTATCTGTGTGAACTTTCAATAAATTTATTTCACCTTCACGGACTTGTTCCCGAACATAGTGATACTTCCGTAGAAAATTTCTGGTGCCCTTCATGACTCCAGGTTCATTGGCAAATATGATTGCAGCAGAATTGTCACAATACATATCAATAGGCGATTCAACCAAGGCATAACACCAAGCCCTAAAATGAATTTCCTAATCCAAACAGCCTCCATTGCGCCTTTCAAGCGGCTATGTATTCGGATTCGTCGCAGACATCGCAATCGTACTCGCTTCTTGCTCTTCCAACAATTGCTCCTCCATTGATGACAAAGACATAACCCGTCGAGACTTTGTACCATCTTTATCACATTGCCGGACGCATCACAAGAACTCCGTAACACCAAGCTCTATGTCCGGATTTCCACCATACACTAAGAACATATCTTTCGTATTCCTAAGATACTTTAGAATATGTTTAACAACAAGACGATGAAGTTCACCCGGATTCTGTTGATATCGATTGGTCATGTTTTGAGCGAACGCCACATCCGGTCTTGTGCATCTCACAACATACATAATAGATCCCTCTCAAGCATAAGGAACTTTCAGATGCGTGCCACTTCAAAGCAGTGTTGAAGCACATATATCGCTACATAAGCCATGCTTTACTTCCATCGGCAAATATCCTTTCTTGTAAATTTTGCATATTGAATCTCTTCAATATTTTATCAATGTAAGCGCTTTGACTTAAGCCAATTAACCGTTGTGGAAAACTAGAAGGGGGTTTGAATAGTTTACCGATTAAAAACTTTGTTTTGAAACTTATTGAAAGATCAATTGATATTGATCTTGGATATGTTAGTGAATAGTAATCAACAATATATAAAGAGTAGATAAGGAAAGAAACAATCAAACCACAACAAGTTGTTTATAGTGGTTCGGTCTACAAGGACTCTTTTTCCGTGCCCTACTCCACTCCCCGAGTCTCACACTCAAGAGTTTAACTTCACTAGTCAACAAGCTCCTTTCACCGGCGGAGAAACCTTTACACTTCGCTTACACATTATTTTCGACACTAAGCTAAATGTCGAGTTCTTTTCAAGGGTACAACCACTCCCACACACAATGTATTTTAAGGACTAAAATACTAACCACTCACATTCACAAGATTATGATGGTTTGGTACAACTATGATGTATGAATCAACATAAGATCATACAACAACAAACAAACAAGACTTCTAACTTCTTGTTGAAGCTTGAATGTTTTTTGATCTTCTTTGCTACTAAAGAGATCACTAATATGATATGAAACTGAGTTAGAAATGTTAGAGAGAAGGAATGTATGAGAATATGATAGAAAGGGATGAAAAACAACTTGGTTTGGCTTTGCTATTTAAGTATTTATAGCCAAAAACATCAGCAAGCATCACGGACCACGGAACCCTTCAAAGGGTTCCGCTCGTGTTAATTTTTGGTGCCACCGAGGTCTGACAACAAGATCTCAAAATCTTACCAAAGTCAACCATATCTATCCAATATTGTGTAAGATATGTAGATTCTAAATCTACACAAAGTATCTAGTGAAATCTTCTAAGGATTTCAATGATGCACCACATGATGTCATGTGTTTGTTTTTCTATTTTTAGAAATATGTTAAAATGTAAATACATATGTAATGTTTTGTTTTAAGAAACCAAAACATCTTTGAACTAAAAACTACTATCATACATTATGGTTTAGAGTCATATCAAGATATGATTAATCACAATGTAAATACTTGAGTGATGAAGATATTATTTGAAAAAGCTTGTTTTAATATCTATTAGACTTGACAAGCTTTAAGCTTTATAAAAATTAAACTTACTTTTGTCGTTAACAAAACTTAGGTAAAGATCAAAAATATAAATAACGTTTAATGACGATACTTGTATTAACAATCTCCCCCTTTTTGTTGAGGACAAAACATAAATTTTATTTTTATAAAAGATATAAAGATTATACAAGAGTTATAAAAATACTAGTTTTAGAACTTGAAAGATAAAAATGATAATGCAAGTATGTCCAATTTAGACATGATGTTGACTTTTCAGAAAGTCAAAGTCTTCACTAGTTGAAGCATGATGTTGACTTTTTCATAAAGTCAAAGTGTGCAGTTGACTTTTCCAGAAAGTCAAATATAACCAATGAAATATGATGTTGACTTTTTCAGAAAGTTAATGTATGCAGTTGACTTTTTCAAAAAGTCAAATATAACCAAGTTCTAAATATTTCTCCCCCTTTTTGTCTCAACAAAAAGAAGATGCGAGGCGGAATGTGTAATGAGCCCGAGCCATTATCTCCCCCTTGACCAATGCTCCCCCTAAATTGGGTGCCAAGAGAAAGATAGATGGATTGTGAAAAGGCTACAAAAATAATTGTTAGTTATAAGCATCATCACAAGCATTTCCAAACACCATGTAACAAGCAACAACAATATAAGAAACACCATTCATTTGTTAAAATTATTCATGATTTAAGAATCATGAAGAGGGAACACAATGAAGTGTTTAGTATAATGATAAAAGCCTAAAGAAGAAATTTTCCTAGAAAAAAAAAAATACAAGAAAAATCCTAGAAAAATAAAAATTGCTTAAGGGAAATAAGCTGGAACCCTCATATTGAGGTGGTGGATGAGCAAGAGCATTGAGGCGCTCTAGGATGTGATTGAGGATGAACCTCATTTCCTCTTGAAGCTCATGGACCATCACCCGGGTCCTTTTGGTTATTTGGGCCATTCGATCACAATTGGAGCAACCATGCCTAGGAGGGTAGTATGGTTCATGGTTTTGTTGTGGTGGAATGGTGGAGGTGTTGGTGTTGGTGTTGGTGTTTGGAGTGGTGATTATAGAGGCTAGCAAAGCACTTTGCATTTACATAGCATCACTTAGATGAGAATCCACCATATTTGAAAATTGGTGGAGATGATGGAGTTCGGCTTGAATCTCTTCTTTGTTGGGGTGATCTTCCCACATGGATTCCTCAATGTCCTCTATGTGAGGAGACATTGATGTAGGAAGTGGTTGATCCCTATACAAAGGACCATGGATTTCCTTGTGGATGGGATGAAAAAGAAGAGGTCTTGGCCCTAACGGGGCATTTGGGTCAAATGATGGACGCGGAGACGCATGAGCTATTCGATCAATAGTACCAAAAGATGGTAGTGGTGGTGGATGATTAGGCCTAGGAGGCAAGTCCTCCAAGTCTTCCAAAAATGGATTTGGAGATGTAGGTGGTGTAGAGAATAACTCTAATGGGATGAGTGTTGGAGATTTAGGAGGTGATGGTGATTTTGATGTTTAGATAGGAGCCGGTGGTGGTGAGCTAGGGCTCCATTGTTGGTAGGGGGAGTAGTGGTAGTGATAGGTGATTGTGGAGGTGGTGTAGGAGTAGCCAAAGTATGTGTGGTGTCATCTCCAATGGGAGATGAGATGGTTAATGGAGAGGACTCGGAAGAAGAGCTTATGTTGACAAAACAACAAGGTCTTACGCTCATTCTAGCGGTTCTTTTGCAAGGCTTGGTTGATGGTGAAGATTTAGTCATTTTGACTTAAGCTTTTGCTAGTAGATGATGAGAATTGTGAAGGTGTGAGGATGATCATGGTAAAAGGCTCTTAATTTATAGGAATGGAAAATTATGGAGAAATGTGTTTGATTTGATGTTAAACCATAGAAGAGATGAGGTTCCTAATGATTTTGAAGTGGGTTCAATGCTAGTCATATCACCCAAGTCAATCCATACAAGAAGGATAAAGTGAAGACACAAAGATTTGCAATAAATGTGTTCTAATGATTATGAGATCCTAACAATCAGATTACCCACGGATTGCAAGGAACCAAATTTTTGGTTCCTTCCTTTATGCAAAAGGGCTCATTGGGTGGATTTTTGAAATTTTTGAATTTTTGTGGGAAATGGATATCCTATGTGCCTAAGTGTGTTATACTAGTTCTAATATGGGTAATAACTAGTTAAGATTAACTTAGAGGCAATGTATGGTAATTTGGAATGTCGAAATAAGCGAAATTCAGAAAGTTACCTGTAGGATCCACGACACCAAAAAAATACATAGGCGGAACCCTTAAAAGGGTGCCGCCTGTACAGGTACGGCGGTACCAAAATCTATAACAGACGGTACCATAAATATGGTGCCGTCTGATCCGTGGACACCAGAAATCAAGACAGAGCATTTTTTAGGTGTCGTGGACTTTTTCGAAACCTGAAATTTTGCTCAAAACATGTGACATTAATCATTTCTAGTTAGGAAAAGTAAATAACACATATACAAACATAGTGGAGCATAGACTTTGACCAAGGGCTAATGATTTTCACATAAAAGTGAAAATGGGTAAAATTTGATAACATACTTGTTCTATCCCCATGCATGAAATTGTTAGCATACATCATTGTTTTAAGTTATATTATCATCCTACAAATTAAAAACAACCAAATTGTATCATACATCAAAGTTATTGTCTTGTTCCAAACACTCCTTAAAAAGAACCTCACTTGTCCAACTTCTTGCAAATCTTGTTCATCATCCTACCAAGGCACTTGAACATCCCCTTGGTTTGCTTGAACTCCGCCGATTCATTCTCAATCCCGAGGAGAGAAGCATAGTACTCATGAGGTGGAAGGCGAGAATTTGGAAGACCATCCTCGAAGCTATTTGATGATGATGATGATGGAGTTGGAGGTTTTGCTCTTTTGTCTTTAGTCTTAGCCACTCGCTCGTCACTCAAGGGCACAAAGATGTGAGGGATGAGCTCATAGTCAAGCTTCAACCTTTTTGGCTTGGTGGAATGGGTGCAAAGGCTCTATAGAGACGGGTGAGAAGCATCCCGTAAGGAAGAGCAACCGATCCTTGAGTTGGAATGTCAATCATTCTCCTAGCAATGTAGTAGGCTAAATTGAATGGTTGACGGGTGAACAAGTTGTAGAGCATGTGACAAAGGCAAGTGTTGATATGGTCCCTATTTCCTATGGTGCTAATGACGTTGGCTCTAAGTAGTTCCTCCCATTTCTTAAATTTGGGCTTAAGTTCATTGAGCTCCATTCCATATGGATCTCGGTTCACCTTCTTTCCCTTTCGGGTGACACGGGTTGGAGTGACCCTTGCATTAAAAAGGTGCTCACGGATGACGTCCTTATCTGCCAAAGGAGTTTGGTAGGGAAGAGAGCGGTCATTGATTGCATCAAGGATAGTGAGTGACCACTTGTCCGAGTAGGCACATGTCCCTCGGTTGGGAATTCCTAGCACTTGAGCAAATTGGGTTAAGGAGATGGTGTAGTCGTTTTGATTGATCCTAAACCTAAGGCTAAACTCATCATCCTCATCAATGAAACCGATGACACTAGCATAGAACTCTAACACAAACCTAGGACAAATAGGTTCATCGATGTCAAGGAGACAATCAAAGTGAATGGCGGCTAGTTCTTGACGGAGATTGGTTCCGTCGATAAAGGAGGAGTGAATGGTTCTACCCTCATGGAAGTACCTTTGTTCTAGACTCTTAAAGATTTCGACTTGTTCTTTGGAGAGGCTCTTGGTTTTGTGATGTTCGGGAATGTAGTTGAGAGTATCCTTGTGGTCATAGAATCTTGCGGTTACCATGGTTACTCCTATGAGCAAGAATTTACATGTTAAAAATGAGAACAAACTTAACGTTTTGGTTCTAGTGTGTGCCTATATGAAAACGATTTGGAGTTGCGGTTATCTCAACTCATTTTATGCATAAAATGGTTTTTAGTGGGGGTGTTTGGCAAACGGCATGAGATAACCCAAACGCTCCTAATTCAATGTGGCTTCATTTGAATATACCCGTGAATGCATATTAGTTATGCAATACCTTTAGTATTCAAGAGCATGCAAGTGATGAAAATTTAACGTTTCTATTTGTATTAACAATGAAAAATTGTTTTCCTACAAGTGAGAGGCTTTTCAAAATTTTTGACATGGGATGTTTGGTTATTTGAATAAAACCTTATAGTCATTATCTTTTGATTAGTGGGAAACATGATATGTTTATGCAATGTGACAATGTAGTACCTAATTTCAATGACTAGTTATGCAATTTGCCAATTGAATCCATGTTTTGTACAAGAATATACATAATCCCCATGTAATGATTTTGTGCACAAATTAGAATCCTAGACTCAGAATTAAGAGATAAAATGTAGTTAGGATACTTACAATGATGTTATCTTCAGTGATTAGTGGGTGAGAAACTGTCAACAATGAGTTAGGTCTAATGTTTACACATTTTGTTAAAGTAGGTTGTGAGGAAGAAGATGTTTTGTAGGTAGCATTTTTGCTACTATTGTCACCACGGACCAGACGGCACCAAAAAAATGGTTCCGCCGTTGTTGTCGTTTGGTGCCGTAGGAACAGTAGCAGTTTCAAACAAATTTGTTTTGTTTTGTTTGTTCTAAGGTTTAGACTATGTTTTACCTACATGTTTGGTTCCATTAATCCCAAACCTAGTCTAAGAAGATTAAATGGTTCTCGTTTGAGAGGCTTGGTTAAAATGTCGGCAATGTTGTCTTCGGAGGATACTTTCTCAATTGAGATGTTTTCTTTTTGAACATTGTCGCGAAGAAAGTGATGACGGATTTCAATATGCTTCGTACGAGCATGTTGGACGGGATTTTTGCTGAGATCAATAGCTCCTTTGCTGTCGCAAAATATAACGATATCATTGAGATGAATGTCATAATCTACGAGAGCTTGCTTCATCCAAAGAGCTTGTTGGCATGCTTTTTTGGTTGAGACGTACTCGACTTCAGTAGTTGAGATAGCTAAAGTTGTTTGTTTCTTTGCAAACCATGAGGTGAGACAATGTCCGACAAAAGTGCAAATACCACTTGTACTTTTTCTATCGACATAGTCACCGGCATGATCCGAGTCGGCATACACTATAGTTTCTACACCCGTTCCTTTGGGATACCATAATCCTAAACGTGTCGTTCCCTTAATGTATCTAAATATCATTTTCAAGGCTTCTAAGTGTGATACCTTTGGATTTTCTTGAAAGCGAGCACATAGACAAACATTAAACATAATGTCGGGTCTACTAGCCGTGAGATAGAGTAAGCTACCGATCATTCCTCTATATTTAGTGTTATCTACCGATTCACCTTCCTCATCCTTGGTGAGTTTAGTATCTAAGGACATGGGTGTCTTAGTTGGTTTTGAGTCTTAAAGACCAAATTTCTTAAGCATATCTTTTATATATTTAGATTGGTTAAAGAATATGCCATCTTCTAGTTGTTTAATTTGAAGTCCTAGAAAGAAGTTTAATTCACCCATCTTACTCATCTCAAACTCATCGTGCATGATTTTAGAGAAATCATCACATAGCTCTTGACAAGTTGATCCGAATATGATGTCATCAACGATATTTGAACAATGATAATATGTGATTCCTTTTCTTGGTAAAAGAGTATTATCTACTAATCCCATGGTGTATTTTTTTTCAACAAGAAAAGTCTTAAGTCTATCGTACCAAGCTTTTGGTGCTTGCTTAAGACCGTATAATGCTTTCTTGAGTTTGAAGACATGATGTGGTTTCTCAAAGTCGGTAAAATAGGGAGGTTGAGCAACATATACTTCTTCGTTAATAAACTCATTAAGAAATGCACTCTTAACATCCATTTGAAATAATTTAAAGTCATAAGCACATGCATATGCAAGTAAGATTCTAATAGACTCGAGCCTAGCTACCGGTGCATAAGTTTCATCATAATCAATCCCCTCTTGTTGATTATAACCTTGTGCAACAAGCCTAGCTTTGTTTCTAGACACTAAACCATTTTCATCCATTTTATTTCGAAAACCCATTTCGTTCCAATTATAGTTTGATCTTTAGGTTTTGGAACTAACTTCCAAACATAATTTCTAACGAATTGGTTTAACTCTTCTTGCATAGCAATTACCCAAGATTCATCTTTTATTGCTTCATTTATGTTTTTCGGTTTTCAATGGTAGATACAAAACAAAAATGATTACTTTGATTTTGGGCTTGTGATCTTAAGGTTCTTTGATTAAGTTGTCCTATGACCTTTTCTAAAGGATGACTTTTGGATTCTTTGATGTTTATAATTTCATTATTTAATGGTTCATATTCCTTGTCATTTTCAATTATTTCTTGACTTTCTACAAGTTGACTTTCAACTAAGTCATCATCTACCAAAGGTGATGTCTTAGAGGGAGGTGGACTTTCGTCGAATGTTATGTTCAACGATTCCTCGACTCTCATTGTTTCTTTGTTTAAAAGAATGTAAGATTTACTAGTTTGTGAGTAACCAAGAAATACACCTTCATTAGACTTTGGGTCAAACTTGGTGAGATAATCTTTAGTATTAAGAATGAAACATTTACATCCAAATACTCTAAAATATCCTAAAGTTGGCTTTTTACCTTTATATAGCTCATATGGTGTTTTGTTTAAGAAAGGACGTATTAAGACTCTATTTAAAATATATGTAGAAGTGTCAATGGCGTTACACCAAAACCTTTGAGGAATGTTTTGTTCATTAAGCATTGTTCTACTCATTTCTTGAATGGTTCTATTTTGAAGTTCTACAACTCCATTTGATTGAGGTGTTCGAGGAGCCGAGAAGTTGTGTGTTATACCATTTGCATCACAAAAGTTTCCAAATTGTGTTTCATTGTCAAATTCACGACCATGATCCATTCGGATCGACACAATTTTAATAACTAGTTGATTTTGAATTTTCTTGCTAAAATTTCAAATTTATCAAAAGCTTCATTTTTGGTTTTCAAAAACAACGTCCAAGTAAACCTTGAGTAGGGATGAGCACGGTCGGTCCCGTACCGATCTCGTACCGAATTAGTGGTACCGATTTTTTCCCGAGCATAAATTAGTGGTACCGGTACCATACCGAACAGGATTCGGATACCGGTACCAGTACCGGGAAATCGGGGTTTCCCCGCTTTTTTTTGGGAATTTCCCGATTTGGTACCGGTACCATAACAAATTAGTGGTCCCGATTTCTTTTCACCTTATTTCGTAGTCCCGGTAACGGACCGTATTTCAAGAATCGGTACCGTTTCGGTACCCGGTACGGTTCCGGTTCGGTTCCGGGATTCGGTTCGAAATGCTCATCCCTAACCTTGAGTAATCATCTACTATGACCAAAGTATATAAGTTGCCTCCATAGCTTCTTATAGCGGATGGACCAAACAAGTCCATATGCAAAATTTCTAGACACTTAGATGTGGACACCATGTTTTTAGCCTTATGACTACTATGGGTTTGGTTACCAATTTTGCAAGCGTCGCAAAAATGTTGGTCATATTTTAGTTTTGATAAATTTCTAACTAGCTCTTTTGAAGATAGGTTTTGTATAAGTCTCATATTAGCGTGACCTAAACGTCTGTGCCACAGAGTTGAGCTATCATCTAAAGTTGTTAGACAAAGTTTGTCATTAGATGTTTTATCTATTTCATGACGTATATATTATTTTTCCTAACTCCTTTAGCTATGGTGATACCATCTTTTAGTATTTTACTACCATTTTCTTCAAATAGTACTTTATACTTTTTATCACATAATTGGCTAATACTAAGTAGATTAAATCCTAACCTATCGACATGAGCAACATTCTCAATAGTTAGGGAGTTATGAGCGATCGTACCTTTGCCAATGATTTTGCTTTTGAGATTGCTACAAAAAGTGACATTACCTCCGTCATACTCTTGGTATGTTGAGTAGAGGCTTTTGTTACCCGTCATGTGTCGTGAGCATCCACTATCTTTTATCCACTCATCAGGTTCCAATCCAACTTTCAAGCATACCTAAGACACAAATAACTCAAGCGTTTGGTCCCCAATATCTCATGGGTCCATTTGGGTTAAACATACCATTTACTTGGTTCATGTATGCAAATGATGGGTAAGAGTTCCATGGCATGTAATCTGGAGTTTGATATGGTCTAAGGAAGGTTTGATTACAACCATTATGTTGATAGTTGGATGTATGTTATGGTTGCTTTTAGGAAAGGGGCGTTTGGCAAAAGGTGTTTTATGTCATTGTTGAGTAGTTTTTGATTTAAATTCATTTCTAGCAAGTCCTACTCCTGATGTAACAGCAGGTTTTAGTTTAACACTATCCTTGGTTTTCTTTGTTACTTTGACAAATTCACTACGGTCCGTATCACAAACATTCTGTCCTGCTGCAGTCCCCACGACACCATTTTTTACAAAGGACGGAACCCTATTTTGGGTCCGTTCGTCCGTGTTGCCTTCCGCAGCAGCTTTGACAATTTTTTGTCTTTTTCGGCCGTTTTGGTTTGACTCTTTGGAATTAAAACCTCATTAAATCCCAACCCATTCATGTTTCCTGGTGTTTTTTGAATTCTAACTATTTCATCGGCACAAGCAATGTTTTTGTTAAACCTTTTAAATTTAGAATTATGTTCGGTTAGAACATCTTGTGTGAGCTTTAGTTTTTCTATTTCAAGATTAAGCTCTTGACATGATTTGCAACCATCGTCATTTGATTTTCCCTTTTCTAATCGTTTTGCCTTTTTTTTTAACTTATAGACTTCATTTTCTAAAAATTCCTTTTTAGTCTTTAAAAATTTATTTTTAGTTATGATTTTTAGACTAAGCTCACACAATTGATTATATTGTTTTTGCAAAGTGTCATCATCAATAGAGGAATAAGATGAGTCGGAATGTACCTCGTTTGACTCATGTGCCATTAGAGCGATCTCATCCTTGATCGACTCTTCATCATCCTCACTATCGCTCCAAGCACCACTTACAAAAGCTCGTTGAGTTTTGCTTTTAGGTGGCTTGGGACAATCTCTTATTAGATGACTTGCATCACCGCATCTAAAACACTTTCTTTCACCTTTGCCCTTTTTGTCATCCCGATCTTTTCGGAATGGCTTCTTTTCTTCTCGAGGTTGTCTCACAAACTTTCCTCTTCTTCTAAAGAACTTTTGAAATCTCTAACGACCATGGGCATACTCTCATCTTCACTACTGGGAGCAAGATTCGTCATCATCGCTTGATTCCGTTCTTGCTTTTAGAGCAATGGATTTGATTTCTCTCTTTTTCCTTTGATGATTTCCGAATCTTTCTCCATCACCATTTCGTGTAATTTAAGGTTTCCGATAAGCTCCTCTAGTGTCACTTTTGAGAGATCTTTTGATTCCTCAATAGCCGTCACTTTAGCTCTCCACTTTGGATGGAGTGCTCTAAGAAATTTCTAGACAAAGTTCTTACTACTTAAAGATTCATCAAGTGCTTTAAGAGATGTAATAATAGTATTAAAGCGAGCAAAGCCACAATCAATGGTTTCATCTTCAGGGATAACAAATTGTTCATATTGTAGAACAAGAAGATCAATTTTGTTATCCTTGACTTGTGAATTTCCTTGATGTGTAATAATCAAAGATTCCCAAATATCTTTAGCGGTTTCACACATAAAAATTCTTTCATATTCTTTTCTAGGAAAAGCATTATAAAGCATCATTTTAGCTTCATTATTTTTAGCTATTAATTTCTTTTGATCATCAACAGAAATATCTTTTGTTGTAGAACTAAAATCCCCTTTAACAATAACAAACCAAAGATCTATATCTTTTGATTTTACATATGTTTCAAACGGTTTTTCCAATAGATAAATCCATTGGTTTTAAAGAGCGATGGTCTTTGCATAGATTGCCATTCTTTAAAGTTTTCGGAATCCATGGATCGTTTCAAGTTTATAAAATACAAAATATTTTAGAAATTCTTGAGCAACGAGGCTCTGGTACCAATTGTGGAAAACTAGATAGGGGGTTGAATAGTTTACCGAATAAAAACTTTGTTTTGAAACTTATTGAAAGATCAATTGATATTGATCGTGGATATATTAGTGAATAGTAATCAACAATATATAAAGAGTAGATAAGGAAAGAAACAATCAAACCACAACAAGTTGTTTATAGTGGTTCACCACAAGGACTCTTTTCCTTGCCTACTCCACTCCCCGAGTCTCACACTCGAGAGTTTAACTTCACTAGTCAACAAGCTCCTTTCACCGGCGGAGAAACCTTTACACTTCGCTTACACACTATTTCCGACACTAAGCTAAATGTCGAGTTCTTTTCAAGGCTACAACCACTCCTACACACAATGTATTTTAAGGACTAAAATACTAACTAATCACACTCACAAGATTATGATGGTTTGGTACAACTATGATGTATGAATCAATACAAGATCATACAACAACAAACAAACAAGACTTCCAACTTGTTGAAGTTTGAATGTTTCTTGATCTTCTTTGCTACAAAAGAGATAACTAATATGATATGAAACTGAGTTAGAAATGTTAGAGAGAAGGAATGTATGAAAATATGATAGAAAGGGATGAAAAAAAACTTGGTTTGGCTTTGCTATTTATAGCCAAAACATCGCCCAACACTGAACGGAACGTGTCACACCCCAAATTACCTGCTTTGCGTGAATGGAATTCACGGGGTTGACCGTCATAGCATCACATTCTGATTATATTGAACGACCTAAAGTGTCGTTTGGAAAATACATCGTTTGATATAATAAAACATTCAGAGTTTACAAAATATAGGTCCCAAATGAAAATCAACATGTGCGGAAATAAGATTGATACAAGCCAAACGATGTTTTTAAAGTGCATAAATCCCATGTGAGACGCGTCGTCACCACGACTCTATGATAGGTCCACATGCATGCCATGAAGTGTATGCCTTAGATACCTGAGATAAAACATGCTAAAAGTGTCAACACAAAGGTTGAGTGAGTTCATAGAGTTTGTGTTGTAATGAAAAACCTTTAAAGAATGTTCATGCAGCAAAGGCATTGCAAATCCACTCAGTTCCAAGTTCCGCCCATACAAAACTTGCAACCTGTGTGTTTACAACCCATTGCCAAAATATGTATAGTTTATGTTCGAGCACATGTTGACAAATGAATTCACATAATAGTACATAACTTAATGAATCAATAGTCAATTGATATAACACATAATTCGTATAGTTTCAAATAGTTCCACGACCATTAGTTCATGATTGTACCAAGACCGCGAGTTCAACATTATACCAAGACCGCTAGTTCAATGATTATACCAAGACCGCTAGTTCAATGATTATACCAAGACCGCTAGTTCAATGATTATACCAAGACCTCTAGCCCAATGATTTATGATATAGAAACTCTAAATATGGCAATATTGTTACTTCGTATGACTAAACATTCAGTTCAGATAAACACATAGTTTGCAAATAGTCATGAATGTCATAAAAGTTGATGAGCATGTATCTCCCCCAAAAGTAGTATAAAAACAATTGAAAATGGGGCTATGGAACTCACCTGATGCAATGTTTATGATGACAAGAGTGGATACACTGAAATGAGGTGCAATCTCTAATTGCGACCTATTATGAATGATATGATCTAATGTAAGTCATGAAACAATGTCGTGCATGCAAACTCATATGATATCCATACCACTTGTACATTTTTGAAAATGAAGTTTATCGTCGAAATATATGTTTATGACATCTCGTCATGTTATAAAATACTTTACAAGTACTTACGTTGAATCAACATTCTATGATAGTCGTTAAGTGATAAATCAAGAAAATGTAGTTTTTCGTCGCAAAACAATACACTTTGACAATTCATGAAAGTGACTAAATGGCCTCGAAAAGCTAGTCGTAAAATAGTGAATATCGAGTGTTAGGAAACAAACTCAATGGTTTTGGAAAGCTTGTAACATTATCTCAAAGTCTTGGCTTTTAAATTGTTATCATAGAAGTCTCGATCATGGAGAAAAATATAGATGAAGTAGGGTACTTGGACTAAAAATATTATTTAAAGGTAGTTTTCGGCAAAGTTTGAGTGACCGTATTTTATTCGTTACAACTCCGTTTGACGAACGGTTGAACATTTTGGAAAATAGGCTAGGTGAACTTACTTTTACTAGAAGACATCGTTTTCTAAAAAGTATTCTATCGATGCGAAAAACGACTCTCAACATGGTCACTAGCGACAACTAGTTTGGCTAATAGAAAATATATAAGTGTTTATACTTGTATAAAATAGTTACGATAACCTTATTTAATCGCGTGTAATTTAGTCGTTATAAGTCCGTTTTCTTCGTTTTATATGTCCTTAGCTTCGTGTTAAAGTATACTAATATATTTTGACAAATCGACTCATTTAGATAACGCTTAAAACTCATTTTGACCCTTAAAAATAACAACATGCTTTTTTTCCGAAAATATAGTTTTCGTCGTTAAACTTGAAAATAGCATAACTTCTTCGTTATAAATCCGTTTTAACCCGTTCAAGCGACCACGTTTTCGTTTTAAAGTATATTTTCTGAATTTCTAGCCCAAAATATTTTATAACCTGTCGAAATTTCCAGATTTCACAAAAATGATCAGACCACTATTTAATGTTGTCGAAATTGGTTTTTCTTGCGTAATACATATTCTAACCACTTCAAATCAACACCAAATCTATTCTAAACCTACCATACACCTTCTTAGGGTGTCATGGGTTCCTAGACATCATCAAAAATGATATGTTTCAAGGGATTAATTATAGGATGATATATACTAATAATAAGTACTAAAAACATTAAAAGTGGTATAGATACTCATATAATACTTGCATGTTTTCTTGCTAAAATGATGAAATAACATAAATATGAATATGAAAGAGTTAGTAAAGATCATGAAATGCTTACTAGTTGAATGATTAGGTGAAAGAAACTAGGTTTCCTAATTACTCTATAGGTTTTATTTCAAAACCTTAACTAGATTACTAATAGACTTGTATAATACTTTATCTTGAAAATATTTTGATTTCTTACTTGATCTTGGTCTTGGCGAATTTTGGAGATAAAAGGAGAGGGTTTTCTTGTTTTACACCTTGAAAATGTGTGTTCTATGTGTTTAAAAATGAAATATCTTGTACATTAAAGCCTAGTCATAGAATAGTTTATGTATATTAAGTAGCAAAGATAATTTTGACAACATATGGTGACTAGGGGGTTATGTGGCGGCCATGGGTTAATTTGGGCAAGAGTTGGGTAGTTTTGATGATTAAGTGTATTATTTGTTATGTATAATGTGTATTTTGTAGGTATAATTAATTATTTAGTGTAGCGTTAGCTAGAAATAGATTTTAACGGAACAAAATAAAATATATCGAAGTCGTAAAAATTATAAAAATACATTTCTTACAAGAATTGAGTGAATAAATAATTATCGAGTTGCATTTACGAAAACCGTCGGAAATATTTATACATAACAATTTATATACAAAATAAATTGAAAACATCGGGTAAACTAATAATATAATTTTTATAGTCTTAAAATGAGTATAAAAATATATTAGGATTATTTTTGGAAGTGTCGGATCAATTATTCAAAATAAATGATTATGCGATAGCGTTTATTTAATAGGAAAAATATCGTTTAATGAAATATGCAAACCCATGCATGA
The DNA here is from genome assembly GCA_022545495.1 of Chrysanthemum lavandulifolium. Taxonomy (NCBI): domain Eukaryota; kingdom Viridiplantae; phylum Streptophyta; class Magnoliopsida; order Asterales; family Asteraceae; genus Chrysanthemum; species Chrysanthemum lavandulifolium. Next base: position 181,074,310 of record CM040243.1, read on the forward strand.
ACTAATATGATGATGATATTACTAATGATATGTAGACTAAATCTAGTCTATATGAAATGTCCTCAATGATTTTTCATGAATACGCAGCTAAACCCTTACGGTTCGCTGAATTTGATACTCGTAAACCTAGTTTACGAAAAATGAATAGTGAATCATGAATAGTGATTTTTCTCCGGGAATGAATAGTGTTTCGTGAATAGTAAAATTTTGAAATACGTTCTCAGAATATCATATCGACTTCAAAAACGATGAATAGTAAAATGATGAATAGTACCAATGAATAGTAAATTCCCGAGATGAATAGTAAAATTTTCAAAATTTGTAAAAATGACCTAAAATTACGAGTTGTCACATTCGCCCACCAAAAAGGAATTCATCCACGAATTCGGTTCATGTTGGTCTCTCATGGTTTAGGGTTTGATGAGGCAAGAAGACATCCCAAGTGTCGATGGTTACCCTCAATAAGACTGTATAAACATCGCGATAGGGAAAATCTTGGAAGAATCTCCGTGAGTATCACTTTGACTGAGTGAAAATTTTGCTTGCACTAAGATTTATAAATAATCGCTAACATCGGATTCTGAATTAGACATAGGTAGCTTTATGATAATTAAGGAACGATTTGACGCTCGGTTTAGTTGTTATAACTCTCAATGTTTAAATGCTTAAACATATGAGACTACTACTCCCTTCATTGCATGATTCTTCAAAATGATTTGATTAGACATAGGTTATGATCGTCGTAAGTGCTATGTATAATTTTAGTGAGTAACTATAGCGTGTAACTCGCTTGGACTAATCGACTCATATAATGTTTCGGTGTTGAGTGATGAGTCAATGATGTTAAAATTGTGATAGGGAATGACAAGGCATTCTCCACGTTGGAATCTAAAGAAAGGATAATGGAATGGGTATCTGAAGACATCTATGTGACAATCGATTTGAAATGAAAGTAAATAACTCGCAAAATGTGCGTATGAAACCGCATGTATAGTGAATATGCACTTATGATGAAATGATGAGATGCTATGATGATGTAGTTATAGTCTAGGGTCAATGATGCAACCTAGTTCTTTATAACCAAGCTCGATACCAATCATGTCACCCCAAATTACTGCTTTGCAATGAATGGAATTCACGGAGGATGATTGTCATAGCATCACAATTCTGATTATATTGAACGACCTAAAGTGTCGTTTGAAAAATACATCGTTTGATTGAGTAAAATAATCAGAGTTTACAAAATATAGGTCCCAAATGATAGTCAACATGTACGGAAATAAGTTTGATACAAGCCAAACGATGTTTTTAAAGTGCATAAATCCCATGTGAGACGCGTCGTCACCACGACTCTATGATAAGTCCACATGCATGCCATGAAGTGTATGCCTTAGATACCTGAGATAAAACATGCTAAAAGTGTCAACACAAAGGTTGAGTGAGTTCATAGAGTTTGTGTTGTCATGAAAAACCTTTAAAGAATGTTCATGCAGCAAAGGCATTGCAAATCCACTCAGTTCCAAGTTCCGCCCATACAAAACTTGCAACTTGTGTGTTTACAACCCACTGCCAAAATATGTATAGTTTATGTTCAAGCACATGTTGTCAAATGAATTCACATAATAGTACATAACTTAATGTATCAATAGTCAATTGATATAACACATAATAAGTGTTTCAAATAGTTCCAAGACCATTAGTTCATGATTGTACCAAGTCCGCTAGTTCAACATTATACCAAGACCGCTAGTTCAACATTATACCAAGACCGCTAGTTCAACATTATACCAAGTCCATTAGACCGTGATCATACCAAGTCAGTTAGCTCAATGGTCTATGATATAGAAACTCTAAGTATGGCAATATTGTTACTTTGTATGACTAAACATTCGATTCGGATAAACATATAGTTTGCAAATAATCATGATTGTCATAAAAGTTGTTGAGCATGTATCTCCCCAAAGTTTAATAAAACAATTAAGTAGTATGAAAACAATTGAAAAAATAGGGAAAATAGGGCTATGGAACTCACCTAATGCAATGATTATGATGACAAAAGTGGATACACCGAAATGAGGTGCAATCTCTAACTACAACCTATTATGAATGATATGATCTAATGTAAGTCATGAAACAATGTCGTGCATGCAAACTCATATGATATCCATACCACTTGTACATTTTGAAAATGAAGTTTATCGTTGAAATATATGTTTATGACATCTCTTCATGTTATAAAATACTTTACAAGTATTTACGTTGAAATGATATTCTATGATAGTCATTTAGTGATTTATTAAGAAATTATAGTTTTTAGTCAGTAAACAATATAATTTGACAATTCATGAAAGTGACTAAATGGCCTCGAAAAGCTAGTCGTAAAATAGTGAATATCGAGTGTTAGGAAACAAACTCAATGGTTTTGGAAAGCTTGTCACATTATCTAAAAGTCTTAGCATTTAACTTTTGATCATAGAGGTCTCGATCATGGAGAAAATATAGATGAAGTAGGGTAGTTGGACTAAAAATATTGTTTAAGGTTAGTTTTCGGCAAAGTTTGAGTGACCAAATATTATTCGTTACAACTCCGTTTGACAAGCGGTTGAACATTTTGGAAAATAGGCTAGGTGAACTTACTTTTACTTGAAGACATCGTTTTCTAAAAGTATTCTATCGATGTGAAAACGACTCAAACATGGTCACTAGCGACAACCATTTTGACTAATAGAAAATATATAAGTGTTTATACTTGTATAAAATAGTTCGATAACCTTATTTAAATCGCGTGTAACTTAGTCGTTATAAGTCCGTTTTCTACGTTTATATATCCTTAGCTTAGTGTTAAAGTATACTAATATATTTTGACAAATCGACTCATTTAGATAATGTTTAAAACTCATTTTGACCCTCAAATAACACTGGACAGCTTTGAATTTTCCGGAAAATATAGTTTTCGTCGTTAAACTTGAAAATAGCGTAACTTCTTCGTTATAAATCCGTTTTAACCCGTTCAAGCGACCACGGTTTCGTTTTAAAGTATATTTTCTGAATATCTAGCCCAAAATAGTTTATGACCTGTCGAAATTTCCAGATTTTACAAAATGATCAGCAACTATTTAATAACGTCGAAATTGGTTTTTCTTACGTATACTTGTTTCAATCACTTCAAATCAACACCAAATCTATTCTAAACCTACCATACACCTTCTTAGGGTGTCATGGGTTTCTAAACATCATCAACAATGATATGTTTCAAGAGATTAATTATAGGATGATTAATACTAATAATAAGTACTAAAACAATTAAAAGTGGTATAGATACTCATATAACTTGCATGTTTTCTTACTAAAATGATAAAATAACTCAAGAATGATTATGAAAGATTAGTAAAGATCATGAAATACTTACTAGTTGTATGATGAGGTTTATGGAACTAGGTTTCCTAATTACTCCTAGGTTTTATTGCAAAACCTTAAAAAGATTAATCTAGAGTTTATAAAACCACTTGATCTTGAAAATATTTTGATTTCTTCCTTGTTTTGGTCTTGGCGAACCTCAAGAGAAAAAAGGAGAGGGTTTTCTTGCAATATTACTTTCACCTTGAAAGTATGTGTTGTATGTGTTTAATTTTAAAATAATATGCAAGTGTTAGAAATATCTAGTCATAGGGTACTTTATGTAATTTAGGTAGCAAAGATCATTTTGTTAACATATGGTGATTGGGGGGTTATGTGGCGGCCATGGGTTAATATTGGGCAAGTATTGGGTAGTTTTGATGAGTAAGTGTATTAAGGTTATGTATTATGTGTATTTGTACATGTAATTAATTATTTAGTGTAGCGTTAGCTAGAAATAGATTTTAACGGAACAAAATAAAATATATCGAAGTCATAAAATTATAAAAATACATTTCTTACAAGAATTGAGTGAATAAATAATTATCGAGTTGCATTTACGAAAACCGTCGGTAAATATTTATACATAACAATTTATATACAAAATAAATTGAAAACATCGGTAAACTAATAATATAATTTTTATAGTCTTAAAATGAGTATAAAAATATATTAGGATTATTTTTGGAAGTGTCGGATCAATTATTCAAAATAAATGATTATGCGATAGCATTTATTTAATAGGAAAAATATCGTTTGATGAGAATGCAAACCATGCATGAACTAATATGATGATGATATTACTAATGATATGTAGACTAAATCTAGTCTATATGAAATGTCCTCAATGATTTTTCATGAATACGCAGCTAAACCCTTACGGTTCGCGAATTTGATACTCGTAAACCTAGTTTACGAAAAATGATGAATAGTGAATTTTGAATTTTCTCCGGAATGAATAGTGTTTCATGAATAGTAAAATTTTGAAATACGTTTTCACATTAAACGCGTAATTTTCATATTAAATAAACGCTATCGCGTAATTAATTATTTTAGACATTTGATCCGTTACTTCCAAAAAATGGTTATAATATATTTTTATACTCATTATAAGGTTACAAAAATTCAATAACTACTTTACCTTGAATTTTGAACTCATTTAGTATATATATATTTTTAAATATATGTAATTACGATAAATTTAATTATTTATGAAACAATACTTATTTTAAACACCCGATACTTATGCAAAACGCATTTTCATAATTTTCACAACTTTATTGTACTCCATTTTGTTCCACTTAAATTTATTTCTAGTTAACTTAATGCCCAAAACAATTATATTATCTGATTATACATATAAAAACTACACATTTTCAATATCTCTTACACAAATTTCTTACACAAATCACCAACCCACTTCTTTTCCCCATTTTAGGCCGAACCAACCATTTCCCCAACATGATAACTTTGACACAATTTTCTTTGCTCATTTATTACTTATGTACTAGTTTATTTAAATAATAAAGAAACCATACTTTCGTTTTAATAAATAAGGAAGTAGCTAGTCATTTTATTTTCTATAGCAAACACTAAAAACTCTCTCATTTTACTAACTGATATTCGGCCAAGAGAAAACAAGAAGAAAAAGACCAAGATTTTTCAAGTCAAGTTCATCACAATCTAGACACACTCTTAGTTGGGTTTTGAAATAAAAACCTAGGGTGTTTAGGATTAAACCTTTGTTCACTTCACCTCATCAAGTTACTAGTAAGCATCTCATATTCATGTTCATCTTCCATATTTATTTTGTGTTCATTTCATCATATTTAAGAAAAACATGCAAGTCATATGATGTTTGTACCACTTTTACATTGTTTTTAAGAATTATATATATTTATGTCATTCTATAATTATTCCTTGTAATATATCACTCTTGGTGATGTCTAGGAACCCATGACACCCTAAGAAGGTGTATGGTAGGATTAGAATAGCTTCGGAGTTGTTTTGAATGGGTTAGAATAGGTTTGGCGCGTGAAAAATTCATTTCGACAAGTTTATAAAAGGGTCTGATCTTATTTTGAAAATCTGGAAATCTCGACAGAGATAAAAATTTTGGCCTAGATAATTAGAAAGTATACTTTAAAAGCGAAACCGTGGCGGCAGGCGGATTAAAGCGGAGCTATAACGAAGAAGATATAAAATTTTCAAGTTAGCGGCGAAAACTATAAATCTGAAAATTTCGACGTATTACGTCTATTTTATGCGAGTCAAAAATGAGGCTTAGGTATTATAAATTATTTCGACTTACCAAAAATATATTAGTATACTTTGATCTGGCTAAGGACATATAAAACGTAGAAAACGAACTTGTAACGATTAAATTATACACGTTTACACAAAGTTGCCGTAACTTTATTATATAAGAAAAACTATATTATTTCTAATAGACAAGTGTTACGGTAAACAAGTGACCATGTTGAAGGTCATTTTTAACATGGACGTAGAACTTTTTATAAAGTGATGTCTTCTAGTAAAAGTAAGTTCTCCAAGCATATTTTCCAAAATGTACGACCGTTTGTCAAGCGGAGTTGTAACGAATAAGATATGGTAACTTAAACTTTGCCGAAAACCACTCTTAAACACTATTTTGGACAAAGGTACCATACTTAACCTATATTTTTCTCCATGATCGAGACCTCTAGGATGAAAACTTAAATGCTAAAACTTTGAGATAATGATACAAGCTTCCCAAAACCGTGGAGTTCGTTTCCTAACGCTCGACGTGCACTATTTTACGACTAGCTTTTAGAGGCTGTTTTAGTCACTTACATGGAAATTTCAACGACATTATTTTACGACGAAAAGTTATAATTTCATAATAAATCATTAAATGATTATCGTATGATATCATTTCAACGTAAATGCTTGAAAAGTAATTTAAGAATGGTCAAGACGTCAAAAGAGTATTTTTCGACGAAGAGTATTATTTTCAAAAATTCACAAGTGGTATAAATATCATACGAATTGCATGCATAACATTACATCATGACTTATTATATATCATATCATTCATAATAGGTCGCAGTTAGAGATTGCGCATCATTTCAGTGTACGCACTTTTGTCATCGCATCATTGTACCAAGTGAGTTCATAGCCCCGCTTTCTATTACTTAATTGTTTTACAAACTCTTGGGGAGATACATGCTATATTTTAATCGAACACAAATGCTTTGAACTTTCGTTATATCCAAATGCTTTATTGTCACTAAGTATTCTATTGCCATGTTTGAAGTCCCACATCATGCACCATTAATCACTTGCGGTGGTGCGAATATTGTGAATAGGCCTATTGGAATTAACACTCCGTTCTTATTGACCAGTTAGGAAATCGAGCACTATATTTGAATCATTAAGGTAAATTGGCAAGTTTACCTATTAGGTGCGATGAAGCGATTTTACCAATTTCTATTGATGCGAGGTTTACGCTTTGGTTGTCATGAACTTAGTGAAATAAATCTTTGTTTTGTTTTCAACGATGAGTGTGGAACAATGTAACTCACACTACGAATATTGTGTTCAAACGAATTAATTAAACCTATGGATTTCACTCAACCTTTGTGTTGTTGTTTTAAGCATGTTTTATCTCGGTATCTAAGGCATATACTTCATGGCATGCATGTGGACTTATCATAGAGTCGCGGTGACGCGTCTTACATGGATTTTATGCACTTTAAAACATCGTTTGAATTGTAACAAATTTATTTCCGTACATAGTAACTTTCATTTGGGACCTACACTTTGTAACTCGATTGTTTTATTAAATCAAGCGATGTGTTTTCCAAACGACACTTTAGGTCGTTCAATATAAATGTGATTGTGATGCTATGACGACAACCCCGGAATTCCATTCCGGCTGCAAAACATTTAATTTGGGGTGTGACAGATTGGCATCGAGCTTGATTATAGAGAACTAGGTTGCATCATTGACCCTAGACTATAACTACATCA
>CM040243.1:181081816-181112800 GCA_022545495.1 Chrysanthemum lavandulifolium
GGTTTTTGATCCAAAACCAAAGAGATAGAGAGCGATCCTCGTTACGAACGAGTTCAACTTGACGGAAGAATTCCATTATGAACCTTGGACATATCTTCTCGTTTATTTCAAGAAGACATTCTAGTGCTATGGCTCGAAGGAGGTATTGATACCTTCTTGAATTGTAGAAAAGGTGTCTACAATCGTCCTTCGTGGAAGTGACGGTTTCGAGATTATTGAACCCGGACATGATTGCGGTGTGTTGGGTTCAAGGGAGATGTTTGGAGTGTAGACGCTAGTGAGTGAAAATCAAACTCATATTCATGCGCCATAGTTGATCCTATAGAAACGATGAGTTAATAGAAAGTGATGTTTGTGGTCAACTAATGATTATCTAATGTTTTTACTATATTTTTATTAACAATGGTTTTTAACAACAATGACACTTAACTCACTTATGGTTTTGACATTCTAGTGGAATATTACTTTTAGAAAGAAAGTGGTTTTATTATGCATGAAAAAACTGTTGTCCAGATGTACGGTTCCCTTTCATAAAGGATCCGACTAGTCTAACTTTCGGGATTCGTGGATCTGGAGTAACATAGACAGAATTTATGGTAAAACATAGGTTTCTAGATCTTATGGTTTTATACCAAGATATGTGTTTTAGCCTACATTTTCTTTTAGCATGCATACATGGCTTTCTAATGTATCACGATAGAATGAAATAAATCACAAAGAAATGATAAACACATTATGATAATAATAACCTAGACAACTAGATTATTAGTAATATTTCATTTCAATGCTAAGAATGATACAAAGGATTGGGTATATAACCCCAATGTAGATTAACAACACAAAGTATATGTCTCCGTATGTGAACTTCATCATAGGGAACACAAGTGCGATGAGTGTTAGGGCGATGAGCACGAGGGCGATGTAAACCATGTTTTTTTTTTGGGTAAAGGGTTTTACCCCGGTAAATATATAACCAAAAAATAATGTTAAGTACAAATGGAATGTGGCTGAAATACCACATTAACCTCAAGCGAAAGCTTGATAAACTAGTGTTTATGACATGCCATAAACACAAAGGACCTAACTATATTACATCAACTAACTAGGCATAACAAGTAAAAACTTGTAGTAAGCGAGCATCCGCATCAACCAATCCACAAAGGAGCAAGTTAACCCGGAAGTTTGCCTCCTTAAAACCCTTTCAAGAAAAACCCAAAGGAAAACCTTGAGTAGGGAAAAGAGTACAACCCTTACCAGACTCCTTCGTGAGAAATACAAATACTTGGAATCTTCCATTTATCAAGGATCAAACGAGACCTCGAGGTTAGCTTCTTGAACTTGAAAGTAACCGACTTCAACCGAATAGTAGAGACAATGATGCTAGCCACTTCCGCAACAAGAGACTTCTTACGCTTGAAAATCCTAGCATTGCGCTCCATCCGGACAAAATATGTAGTAGCCGCATAGCGAATCGAGAAATGATGCTACCAATGACCGCCCCGGATAAAGAAATAAGAACGATAACAATACTCTCCAAAGAAGGCGGGATCGCATCCATGCGAGATAAAACCGGACCTAAAACCAAACACCGATAGAAAAGCGACACTCAAAAAATAAGTGAGTGAGAATCCGAACCAACTCACAAAGCGTGCATCTAAGCGAGTCAAGTCAACATTAGGACCAACATCCCATTGTCGCATCCTATCTTGAGTCTTCAGCTTCTGCTTAATAGCGAGCCATAAGTGTATAGCATGCCTCGGGATACAATGAGAGAACCAAGGAACATTACACCAATCAACCACATCAGCCCTAAGACGCAGAGAATCCCATGCACCCGAAGCTAAAAAACTACTAAAATTACCATCCAACTTGCGCCATAATAATCCATCGACAGTATCATTAAGAATAGGGACCGGAATTGCAGCTAACAAAGGAAAAGCGAGATAACCGATCCACCGCCATCTCAGGCACCATTACCAATCGATCACAAACCGAATCGGATAAATGAAAACACCGGGCAATATCTCTAGCGATAACAAATCACGAATGGGCTTAACACACATCACCTATCAAACCAAAGCGATGTGTCCTTTCCATTATTGACCTTATGCCGGATAAATGGCGAATCTTTAGGCGAATCGCAAGAAGCTTGCGCCATCCGTACTAACATCCCCAAACATGGGACATCCCAAAGCTTCTCCCACGAAGTTTATAAGAATGAATCCATTGAACCTATAACGACTCTTTATGTGTCAAAATACTCCAAATGTGTGTAGTCATGAGGCAATGTTAAGATCCTCCAAACGTCGAATACCAAGACCACCTTCTTTCTTTGGCTTACAAAGCAGATTCCCAAGCAACCTTAGCCTTTCCCTTTTCATTTCTAGGCGGAGAATAGCGACTTTAATAGCATTAGGCACATTACAAAGAAAGTGTACTTTTAGGGATACTGGGACAAGACCGAAAAGTTTTGAAATCCTCCAAAGCATGCATAATGACATTAACGAGAATCACGATGGCCTCTAGCGAACAAGAAGAGGTCATCGCAAAACAAAGGTTAATAATTCTCATTGTTCACACAAATGATGAAACCGAAAATCCACCGCATTAGAAACCTTTATGCATAATATAAGAGTTAAAACTTCCATAACTGGGGTAAACAAATAGGAGATAACGGTCACCTTGTCGAAGACCCGCACCTTTAAACCAGCCATGAAGATCCCCATTAATACATATAGAATAAGATGTAGATGAGATACAAACCATGATCCAGTCAACCATTTTTGCGTGAAAGCCAAACCCAATCAGAATAGCTTTAAGAAAAGCCCAATCAACCGTATCATATGCCTTCTCAATATCAACCTTAAACGCACATCTAGGAGGACCTCTCCCTCTGTGATAATTCCGCATAAGCTCTTGGGTAAGTAATATATTATCAGATATACGACGACCAGGAACAAAGGCAGATTGATTAATACTAACCAACTGACCAAGGCGAATTAGCCAATTGGTGTGAAAGAACATTAGAAAATATACCGTACTCATCAAATGGACTACAATTGCCTTCAATACCAAGAAACTGTTCATAATGAGCAACAAAAGCACCTGCAACCTGATGACCCTCAAACAAGACATTGTTTGCATCTCTAACTAATTCAATTCGGTTACGGGCACATTTGCTTTTAACAATATTATGAAAGTAACCCATATTAGAATCACCTGCATGAAGCCATTGAACTTTAGATTTCGCTTTAAAATCGTTCTTCATCTAACGTAGCCTCCTTATAAGCAAGAAGATAGTGAGCATGATCATCACGTGAGTGCGAATTAGACGGATCTACATCAATAGCCTTTGGACCTCATCTAACTCCTTCCGAATCATAACCACCCGCTCATGCAGATTACCTTGGTGTAAAAGCTACGGAAAGGAGATTTCAGCCCTTTAAGCGTTGAACACACGATACATAGCACAACCATGAACATTAACATTCCATCCCTTGATAACCGTATCAATAAACCCATCTTTATGAACCAAGAAGTTAGAGAATTTGAAAGGTTTGGGCTTAGGCTTAGTTACACTGGGAATACGTAGAACACACGGAGAATGATCGAAATACGATAAGGTTGAAATATGGCAAAGCGAACACGAAACAAGTCAAGAAACTTGATTGCCCATCACCCGATCAATTTTCTTCAATGTACCAAAAGAGCCTCTTGGTTTCTGATTCCAAGTGAAGACCAGTACTATTAATATCCTCAACCTCCATTTTCTGAACACAATCTTTGAATTCATGCATAGCAATGTCAGGAGCATAATTACCACATGAATGATCCTCCAACTTAAGAGCCGCATTAAAATCTCCCAACAAAACCCAAGGCCTAGTACGCATAAATCCAGAATGGCAAACAAGATTGGACCAAAGGGCACGCCGATGAACATAATAATTATCGCATATACAAAAGAACGAGAAAAAGTTTTCTTTGTCCTTGAGTATTAACTCGAACATGCATAACTTTGGTTAGTTTGAGACATAATCATAACATCAACAATATCATCATTCAACCAAGAATAATCTGGGACCCCTTATCACACAGACTACCATTTGGCGTCCACTTCCACCGACGACAAACTTTATGACATGTATCATATACCACCGATGCATCAACATGAGATTCCAAAATAGCACATACACTAAGATTATTATCATTTACCACCTGTTTAACCTCTTTTTGTTTAGGGGAATGGTTCAAACCCCTTATATTCCAAGAGGCGATACTAAACATTAAGGACATTTAGAACAGGAGTGCTTGCCCCTGATTTGTCAAACAAATTACCAGTTTCATCATAAACATTCTCAACCACATCATCCTCATCTAATTCATTATTATCATCAACATCGTCATCAGTAGCCAAAGAACCAAACGGGTTAGATGTAGTCACATTAGCACCTAAATTTGGGTTACTTGTTTTAGGTGTAGGATAGTTAGTACTATAAATAACTTTAGGAGCAGATTGGTTATCCTTATTCACCTCAACATCTTTAATGATGGGAGAAATATTATGTGAATTAGAAGGACCTACGGGTTAGATGTAGTCACTTTTGGATTAGTGGGCTGATCCGCACTAGTACTAGCACCTCCTTGAACAGGTTTGCTAGTAGAAGGGTGGAGATGATTTAGGCCTATCTTGCATATTTTTACCAACGGTGACCCCATTAAATACTGATGCGGTTCTATTATCCCTAGCATTCTTTTTAGCTTTACCCTTTTCCCAACAACTTGAAATCCATCCGGTTTTCCTCCACAACCGTGCGATCACAACTTTCTTAGGACAAGTATCAATGAATGACCAAATATCAAACAAACATCACATCTAGGAGGTTTCCATTCATATTCCACCCTAATAGTTTGAGAGAGAAGCCAAGACTATCCATGTATGGGACCCCCAAGTAATAGATTCCTTAAGAGGAGCATGAGAATCAATTTCAATTAAACACCGAGCAAAACTACTCCTACCCCAAGAATCAGTACACATAAAGCTAGTATAGGAATCAAGCATAATAGGCTTACCAATGTGTGTTGCAATAATACTAATACCATCCTCAAAGAATACCTGCAATGGAACATCATGTAGCTTAACCCATACCGGGATACGGGTTAATTCCTCTTTCGTCAAACTAGTACTCATGGTCCTTCTTTAGAATAATAGGGCTGTTTTTGATCATCCACGGACCACCTTCTAAAGCAGTCTCAAGCCAACACGTGAGTCAAACTTAAAGAAAAAGAAGCCTTGTGCATTCATCATAATCCGTTTAAGACCATACTTAGCCCAATTGTTGCGAACAAAGTACTCAACCTTTGGAATGCAATACGCTTGCCAATGAAATATCCATACAAGGTGTTCTCAAATTTAGTGCTAATATTTTCTACCACCTTACGAGGAATGGACACGTCAACACCATTAAAAACATTATCAACTTTGAGTTCACGAAAGTTAGACTTACCTTTGACAGGACTAGCCTGAGTACCTTGAATGTGAGACTTTTGAGAACCACTAGCAACTCCCACGTATGTCGTTGACTGCTGAATTTCAGTTGTTTGAACAATAGGGCTCTCCATAGTATTAGAATCATTCGTCACAATACCTTTTAACTTTCCAGCTAGATTACCCACACGAATTCCATCACCTTTAGGCAAAGTATCATCCAACGAGGCCTCAACAACAACATTCACATTCTTATTACGATTACCAATCCGAGCGCCAATATTTGCAGAACCACGAGCCTCCTTTAGAGATGGAAAATCAGAGTTTAGATAGGAATTAGTAACATTACCATCAGCTTCCCAGAATAAGGACTCATGATCCACATGTTGCTCGCTAGTATGAACAAACGAACCCATATTTCCCTCAAGAAGACCATAATCACGATAGGTGTTAACATGAGACGAGTCAGTAGAGAAAGCACCACTAACAGCCAAGTTAGAATGGTCATTAGGTGAAGTCCCCGTAGGTATGTTAGGGTTTCGCAAAACCCTCATAGCCAATTTTGGCTTAGGCGCATCCTCACTACCAGAATCAATCCCTTTCAAGCGTTTCATACGAGCATCCAATGCTTCTAAATCAACATTACCATCACCACTTTTAGCCATATCACTAAACCAAACAGCAGCGACAAACCAGAACCAGAAAACAAAACAACAAAACCCTAACAACGACTAGACCAGCAAAACCAGGAAGTACCACGTCCCACTTCCAAAGCGAAGGCCTTAGAAGAGCTAAGGCATGCGTTAAAGCACAAATCAACTAACCAAATCCCACCATGATCAGCACGTATGATATTAAGAATGAAAACAGAATAGGCGAAACCCTAATAAACAGATTCGACAAAACAAAACCCTAAGACCAAACGATTACACAAATCTGGATCAATTATGCAAAACACGAATGTAAATACAGAATTGAAACAAATCAGAGCAATAGAGAAGCGATTAGAGCAAAGGATTTGTCGATTTATTATTTTAAGTTTAGGGAATCGGAATTCTCCAGAGCACAAGTCAACTTTAGGGTTCCGATGTAAACCATGTTGATGATGAACCTTCTTGGTTTTGGTTTAAGATGAGATGTGATGAGATGGGAGGAAGATGAAGTTTTGAATGAGAGGTATTTTTTTGAAAATGAAAGATTTGAAAAAGTGGGGATTTGATAAAGTGGGCGATGAGTGGTTTATTTATGGGGAAGGAGGAATTTTTGAAATTTGTGTTTTGTTTTATTATTAGAAAGATATGATTTTTGGATTAAATGAAATAAAACACAAGTTTTATATACCATGACTTTAGACGAAAAAATAACACGTATGTGAGAAAAGGCTTCCTAATGAAGCTTCATGTAGTACATGTATGTGCACAAAAGATAATTATATAAATACCTATGTAGGCATACTTAATTATCAAGCTAATGTCATTTTAGAGATAAGTAGAAAATCATACCTCTAACACACTTAGGAATGTCTTTACAAATGACACAACAAATGTCAATGGACAATTCCGGCTCCTTTGTGTTTAAGATACCTTCTTAGGGAAGGTATTCTTGTTACCAAGCGATTCCTATGGCTTGGTAGGTATGAGCTTTGACTAATCAACATGACAAAGAAGATTAGTGCATTTAAATAAAACGTAAATATTAAACTTCATCGTGACCTATTAAAAAACCCTAAAAATTCCTCTCTCTCTGCTTGAAAACCACCCCTAAAATCTGTCAATCTATCTATTTTAAATCCGATTGGTGTGATTCTAATGTTTGATTTCTGTTCTTAATCGATATCTACATATCATTGGTGTGTTTAACAGGTTTTGTTTGCCGTTTTTTTCCTGGTACATGCGTTTTGAACCCTAATCGTTTTTAGGGTTTCATAACTTCCTATCTTTTCGATCTGAAACGTGTTTCTGGATTGATTTCATAAAAACACTAATTTTAGGGTTTCAATTCGAATACTGGAAGTTATCATTAGGGCTTTCTGGGACGTTTTCTGTTTACAACTGATTATATGTGGGTTTTGAGGATGAAAGTTGGGTTTCTTTGTAATGATGAGGCGCCAAGTGGTACAACGCAGGTTAATTTGACGGAATTGGCGGCTCGTATGGATCGTTTAAAACGTGGGGATGTTGGACTCGATAAGGTTCAATATTCAAGTTTATATTCTGATGTTGGATCTCAAGTTAAACATGATCTTACACTATTGTGTCCCATATTTGTTCTGGTGTTGATGGTTTGGCAAGGGCATCGATTGGTGAGTTTTCTGCTGTAACCACCCGCATTTTTAGGTTACTTTTCATTTTCGAGAATTTACTATTCACTTTTACTATTCACATTTACTATTCACATTCACTATTCATCTCGTAAAATTTTTAATCCACATTCTCGTAAGATAAATTATTTTAGTAATAACACGAGAGTTCGACCATCGTTAGATCATTTTCGCAAAGTTATTAAGTAAACATCGTTTTATAGTTTCGTTTTAGACGGTCCACCGTTTAAACATCAAGCGCATAACGAAAATCAACTCGACAATTTTCCTCGCATCGATAAATTTTAGATCACTCATGATTAATTTGAGAATTTTAAGATTTATTATTTTTAATATTACCAAATAAGCCCGGTATGAGAACAAAACTAAACTTACGTTTTAAACAATTCTACTTACATCCGGGCTTAACGATTCTGACTGTGTTTCTAATATGTTTTGACACTTTTACATTTTTGGAAATGTCAAACATATTTCCTCCTCCTTTGACCATAAAGGAATTAACCTTGTTCGTTCTACATTTTTGCTTAAATCGCGTAACTTTTAAACTTCACAAATACACATTAAGTTATCCCGCATATGACTGAAAACCACATTTTAACATCTCATATCAGTTTAGACTAATTTTATTCTACTCTAAATAAATTCACGGTCGTTTCTCGAAATTTCGTTCTTTTCCGATAAAGCTGCAATTACGCGTTTTGACCCGTATTTCCAACTTTAAGCGTTTTGCACCCAATGATACTTATCACCCATTTTATATTTTTAAATGGAGTATAATGATGAGTTTCATCATTCCTACAAGTTTTGTATTTTTACGATACCCGGTTTTACGTTTTATGGCTTAACGATTTACGGTTGGCATTTAACGGAACCAAATCATGCTCTAAACTCAAGATAAGATCAAAACTATCCACCTAAGTCATCTTATCACTATATGGCCGACTTAGGGGGGGGGGATTCATCATTTTGGTGGCATCATCCTAACCATGGTTCATTTAGATCTTTACAAGTGTCCTAACTTAACCATGGTTAATATTTAACCCAATATATGGTTAACCAAACTTACCCTCCTATAAATAGCAAGTGAAATGCATCCTAAGAACCCTCATAATCTGTTTTGGGTCGTTCATATCACAAATCCACCATATCTTCCATCATTTGATCTATAAACTCCAAGTTTATGCAAGGAAGTTCCAAAGATCAAGCTACTACATCAAATCTCTAGCAAGTTTAAGTGATCTTCTTGAGTTTAGATCCACTCAAGTCACTTAATACTTCATCACCAACTCTTCAAGATTGCAAGGGTGCCAAGGTGTAGAAAGCTAGCTCAATCCGAAGTCCTAAGTGTTCAATCAAAGTCCGATCCTTACTAGTTACTCCTTTCATATTGAAAGCCAAAAGTTGTAAGCAACTTATCATCACCATCATCTCATCTTTATTATTCATAATATTAACTATTTCATGCTATATATATAGTTACTATGTTGGATCATGATGTACAAAAATCTTTAAAACAAGTTATAAGAACCTATATGTTAAACTTGGGTTAGTAAGTGTATAAATGATAAACTTTTGTATAAAGTTTCCACAAAATCGACCACATATAGATTTGATACTTTTCATATTCTTGTAGATAATATTAAAACAAAAATATAGCAATTTGAATCACCCGAAACGGACAAACGAGTCAAAAGTTACAGTGCAAAAGAAGTTAAGCGAAACCTAAACGCCAAAACCGCCATGTATAAGTCGTTAAGAATTCTCATTGTTTTAAAAGTGATACTACGGTCCGAATCATCAAAAGTTAAAACACGAAAGTTGTCCGGAACGACGTTTTCCTTCAATCACAAAGTGAAAACGCATAAATAGGCCAAAATCTTTAAAAAAACAGAAACTGACGTAAATATAGTCTCATAACTATACTTTTGTCACAACTAAAAGCAAACCAAGAGGCCTAATGGCCATAAGCCAAGACCACGGCTACAGCTAAGGTCAAAGCTAAGTCTCAAGACCAGGGTAGTCAAGACCAAAGTCACGGCAAGACCATGGCTAAAGCCTTAAGGCTTGTTTACCCAAGACCGTTAATTAAGGTGATCATATTTATGAAAACGACGAGAACTTGTAAAAACTAGATACTTATTAAAAACATGATAAACTTTATGTTACAACAATCTTCACTCAAAACATATGTTGTATCTACTAAGTGCTACAAAAGTAGGGAGCTTCATGTGAGGGGTTTCATTTGAGTAAAACGTATCGACGAGTTGCCGGATTTACGATTTAAAGTGTCCTAGCTCCTCGAATGTTTACTGCATGACCTCTGAATTGTGATGGCCCGAACGGTAGTACGAGATATACAAAATAAAACCATTTATATAAACAAACATACAAATACTACATCACGATCAATATAGAGACGTATATAGTTTTCTTATTTCTTTCGCATCATTTTTTCAAACATAAGTCGCAACATCCTATTCTAGGTTGCTCGTAGAAGTTCTCACGGCATATCCATCATTCTCATTATACATTTGCTATCATTTACTTTGAGGTGAGTTCGTAGCCCCACTTTTACTCGTTTAATTACTTTATAAACTCTTTGGGGGAGATATGATGAGTCAATTGTTATACAATACCCGTGAGAGAATTACGAATCAACAGTTTTATGAAAAAGGTCGACACGCAAAACCCACGAATACTCGATAAGTGATACCGGGCAAGTGATTACCCGGGTCGTTTCCCAACGAGGTGTGAATTGACGGTGACATTTGAGGTTTGGGATTGGATGCTTGAATACAAAGAATTTTAAATTTTGGAATTTTAAACTAAATGACGGGAATTTAAATAAAGCAAGTAAACTAAGCTGAAGCTACTACGGGAAATTAAAAACTAATCTAAGGCAACAATAAACGTAAAGGGAAACTTAAAATTAACTAAAGTGCAATAAAACGTAAAACGAGAATTTAAAGGAAAGCAATAAAACTACACTAAGGAAATCTAAGGGAGTCCTAAAATTAATCTAAAATGCTAAGGGAAACTACGAGAAACTTAAAGATAATTAAAAACGTAATTAACCTAAAATCGGACACGTGCGGGTCTCGCACACACTTTAAAAAGTGAAAATGTAAAATATTGACCCTACAAACTTAAA
Organism: Chrysanthemum lavandulifolium; assembly: GCA_022545495.1. Lineage (NCBI taxonomy): Eukaryota > Viridiplantae > Streptophyta > Magnoliopsida > Asterales > Asteraceae > Chrysanthemum > Chrysanthemum lavandulifolium. Next base: position 181,092,773 of record CM040243.1, read on the forward strand.
ATTAATTTTCCTACATTCTAAATGACTAAAAATGATTTTAGGAAAAAGCCGGGTATTTTTTCGACTTTTATTTTATTTATTACGAATTAAAAACTAATTTTAACTAATTAATTAATTAAAAATACTAAACATTTTTAGAAAAATTTAAGAAAATTACATAAAATACTTTTAATAATACTAAATCTAAGAAAAATATAAAAACCTACCACTGCCTTTAGAATTCAGTAGTTAAAAAGCTAATACTAGTAAATAAGCTAAGAACTAAAAGGGTACTCAAATAATAAATCGTGTAAAGTAAAACATGAGAAAGACCGAAGGGCAGTTGGAGTTGGTGCGTGATGTATGAGGTGCTGGTAAATGGCAGGATGTTAAGGGTTCGAGACCCACTTCTTACCATTTTGGCTACTTATTTTTTCTTTTGCCAACTTAATTTAAGCACTATATTAAATATTTTTAGCAAAAACATAAGCTTGGAAAACTTATAATAAGCTGTAACAGCTAATTAGTGCAGCAAATTATAAACTAAAGGGGTGTTTGGTTAAGTGGCAACTAAGGAAATTTAAGCTACTAAAAGAAATAAAAGCTTATGCAAGAAACTAATTATAAGCTAACAAACTAATGTAGACTAAGCTAAGTTACCTAAGGGCACTAAATGGATTTAAATTAAGCAATCAATAAGATGATAAGCTAATAAAAAAAAACTAAGGAAGTTGCTGCACCAAGTGTTTTAAAACAGCCTAGCATGGGCATTTTAAGCTTGTAAATAAGCACTCTAACAACTATAAATCCTAAATAAACTAAGAACAAATAAAATACATATATCCAAGATTCTAAAAAAACTAAAAGTGAGCTAATGAGAGCTTATATGGGGCTTCTAATGGGCTAGTGAAGGAGCGGTTGGGACAAGAGGACACAAAGAAAAGGGCATTTTGAAGGTAAAATAACCATGCTAATAAGCTCAATAATAGAAAATAAGCTAACACGCATTATCCTGATACTCCTAACTACTTATAGACACCAAATTAAATCCTAATTCTAACTTAAACCTACCTAATATTAAGCGAAAAAAGTGACAGTTGGACAGATTGGAACTGATTTAGCTACTGACAGAATTAAAAATGTGACATTGAAAACACGAAAATTGGACTTGAAAACTCAAAACTGTGAAGACTAGTGAAAGTTTTAAAAACAAACTTGTGAGCTTAAACACAAGCTCACATTGACTTAAAACAAACTTTGAACAATCTTGATCAATGGTGCATTCAAACTAAAATAGCGATTCATAAAGTAATTTGCAAAACCGAATTTTAAATTAACTTGAAATTAAAGTACATTGAAAATTAAAGTTGACATGTAATGTAAATGACATGAAAAGTAAAATGGTACTAGAATGTGAATTTCTAGACAAAGTTTTACAAATGTGCTAATTGCCTATTTATATAAAAAACTGAATCTGTCTTCATCTGAGTTGTACTTGATGTGTTTCTTTACTGAGAGAAAATGAGAAGATGTGCATCTTGTGCTTCTTTGAAATTAATCCAAGCCGCTTATCCAAACTTGGCCTCCAAGGGTAAATCTTGTCCATTGATTGTTGCCCTCTTGTTTCAATCCAATGAGATATTAGGGGATTGCCAAGGTGGATTTTGGTGTTTAGTGAGTAAGGGGGACCATGGGATGAGTAGTGAACATGTCTTGGACTGTAGCAGCTGGTGAAAGTGATGGGGAGAAGGAAGGGTTTTACCCTTTGCTTTTAAGCGCCAATGTGATTTGGGTTTTTCTGGGTTTGATGTTTTGGCGCACATGGGTAAAAGGGAGATGGGGAACCGCCAAGAACGAGAAGAAGAAGATTTTGGAAACCGTTTGATTTTGGTTCCTTTGGGTTAGAGGTAAAATCTCGATCACACTCATAGAAGTTATCTCTTGGGAAGACGGGTTCATCACTCATTCTACCATTTCGAGTGTGAAGGTTCTACCGTTGGTTTCAAATGTCATCCCTAAAGTAAGGACTATGCTTCCTATCGTAGTGTAAGGCCTAAATCTTGCAACTAGTCTTCCTAGAGGTTTAGGATAAGTTCTTTTTGGAACGTTCTTCTGAACAGGCTTAACAATCTCATTCTTAGAAACACAACCATCATGAACATTAGTTAAAAATTTCTTGCAAGTTACACAAACAGAATCAACACATTCATTAAACTTAGCAAGTTTCATAGGTTCAGTACATTCAGATGAAATGTCTTTCTTATTAAAAAGCGGTAAATTCCTAGGGTGTTCTTATACTTTCTTCTCTTTATTCAAGCTACTACTCTTAGAGGCATGCGAGACTCTATTGTTCCTTGTATTGCTCTTAGGCTTTAGTCTGCTGCTCCTAGAGGTGATTTCTAGTCGTGTAGAAGGTAAGGCACATGCATTAGGATTCACTTTGTTATCAAGAGAAGTGGTTTCGGCTTTCCTAGTCTCTTTAGAGTGCTTGTTTAAACTTATGTCGTTTGTTCCATATGTTTTAGATGTGGAGGTAGACGCATTAGTGGTACTCATCCTAAAAAGGCCAGGTGCTAAAACTTTTGGTTTCTCGATAACCGCTTTTTCATTTTCAATATTTTGTTTAGGCAAGGCAGGTGGAGTGACTTGTTTTGACAAAACATTTTTCTCATTGACTTTTGGAGGAGGAATAGAAATTGATATTTTTGGTTTGAAAACCGGTTTGGGAACATTTTCTTTCTCCTTAGTCAATGGTTTTGCAATCTTAGTATCCACAGCCTTTCCTTTTTGACATTCCAGCTGAGCCCTCAAAAGATCATTTTTCTCTTTCATGTCTTTATAGGCACGCTCATACGATAGTTTGTCATACTTGCATTCCTCCGTTTTTCGATCAAGTTATGAGACATTTTCTTTTCAAGTTTTGCAAGAGCATTTTCATATTTAGAAACAATTTGGAGGTCTCGATCGAGTCTTCGTGATCTTCAATGAATATGTTTGTAAAACAATGGACATAATATCAGAAATGTAACATCTTCAAGAGAGAAATATTCGGTGAGGGGCAATTTGAGTTTCAAAAACTTTTCATTTTCATCATCAAAACTAGAAACCACATGTTAGTTGTAATATTGGTTTTAGATTTGATCTCTTGAAGTCTCCCAATTCTAGTTTTAACATCTTCTAAAATGCTTCGCATCACTTGTGTTAAAAGGATTGTTTGAAGACATTTGTTCCATGTTTGACAATGATTTTGATTCAACTGCGGGTTTTGAAACCGGTTTTGAAACTTGTTTTAAAACACGTGTTGACTCTTTGTTTGAAATACTTGGTGTGATGGAAAACTTTGATTTTTCTTTTTGTGTAACAAAAGTATGGAACAAATGTTATAGTCGATAGTTCTAATGTTATAGTCGATTGGTTTTATTTCTAGATTCTTTTGTTTCATTTTTGATCTACTCTCGTCAGATAGTTCTAATGTTTCAAGAGAATCACGAACAATTATGGGTTCATGCAAAGCATTTCCATTGTTCAAAACATTCTGATCTTTCTGAGCTTTCTTGATGAAACAAGGAGGTGTGTTACCAAGAGCCATTTTTTGTGTAGTATGAAAATACGGATTCGTTTGATTAATTAGTATTTTGGTTGATATGGCTGAATGACCCGTTGTAACAAGCAAGTTTTCCAATTTTTGATTTTTCGCTTTATCAAGAATTTCATCAAGAAGAGAATCTTCACGCTTTGAAAATCGTAATCAACTGTTTCTTCTCTTTTCAAGATCGAATAAGTTGCTTGTTGTTTAGAAAGTTGGTTTTAAGATCGAAATTTCCTTGTTTAAAGATTTTATTTTCAAGTTCAAATTAACATCAAGCGTGTTATACTTGATTTGCAATTGTTGTTCTCTTAAACGGAATCTTGATAACCAATTTTAATTCGACTCTTTGTTTTATGAAATTAAAGGCTTTTGCATTCTCCTTGTACCTTTCAAGCTCAACGGTCAATTTATCATTCGCGGCCTTAACATCGCGATTGACCTTTTAACTTTCTCAATTTCAATGTCACGCTTATTGATTAATGTTTCAAATAAGGCACGTGTTTCCTCATCGGCCTCGTGATTTTGTGTCACACAGACCTCCACTAAGATCCACATCGGAGTTTCGAGTTAGTATTGCTACAACTCGGATTGCCCGTATGTATCATAAGTAGGTGTGATATCACAAAATGTTGTTCGTCATGAGTAAACACATCAAATATGACATTGTTATAGCATGGATCAATGATTGGTACCTCGATAATGCATTGGCGTCATAGATGGAGGTGCGTCGGACTCGATGTCATACTTAGCTTCCTAAAGATTTGCCATGAAGATGCGGTTTGCATTGATGTCCTCTCGGTCTTCCAAATCATCCATAATAGCTATAAAGTCATGTTCCTCAAGACTCAACTCAAGTCCTGCTTCTTCCTTTGTACCAACATGATAGCTTTACAAGATACGCAAGATCCTTCTTTTCGCTTAGTAGGACAATTCCTTGCCATGTGACCCACTCCTTGACAGTTGTAACACGTAACACGATTACTCGATTCACATTTCCATAATTCCCAACGACTAGAGTCTGCAAGATTCCCATTCGATTACCCATCGCTCTATTCCCAACATTCTCGCCCTATCGATTTCCAACATTCGACCCAACTGATTACCACGATACGGAACCGCCAGATTACCCATGTAAAATCCAAGAGCATATCCTGCCGATTCCCAATAACTCCAACCATTTGTCCTTGATGACCCATATTCAAACCCGGTGTGCAATTTGCTGCTATTGTAGTGTTTGATGAAATCCTTTGGTTGTTGTTAGTTGGTGTGGAATAGCGACCTCAATGCTTTAGTCAAAAAGCAAATGCAATTGACAAAGCTTGTTCTTGTTCGTTCAAGATCGGTGATTCCTTGTTCCTTGTATTGTGGATCCGTTGTTTTGAATGACTTGTTGTTCTTGTAGGTAGAATTGTTGTTGAGGGATAACAACTTGTGGTTGTGGAATGTATTCTTTGCAAGTTGTTGTTAGTGGGAGATGATGAAGCTTGTTGTTGTGAGTTCACTAGAGTTGGAGTCTTTGCAATTAGTGCCAATGGATCATGATTCTTTGCCAATCTTTCTTTCCTAACTTCATTGACTTGACTTGGTTTTGTTTCGAAAATCGTTGAGTTGATCAAAGTTCACCGATGTAAGTCCTTTGTTTGGTTGACAATAGTGACATATCGTCCCCATTCTTACGGAAGATTGTTGAGAAATTTGATGTTACTCACGATAGTTACGGGTGCCAACTTGTTTCGATAAGCTCATTCATCAAAGTGCAAAACCTTCCATAGTACGATTCAATGGATTCTCCGGAGTTGATGTAAACCACTCCCATTCGGTTAGCGACTTGTTCTCCATGTCTTGTTGACCAATTTGGTTCCCTAACAAAGCCGTCTAACACGTTCCCACATAGCGTAGCGATTCACGTTGCCCACGTGAAGAAAGATGTCTCTCGGTAAACCCAGTTGGACAATGTGTATTGCCATGTCATCTGCTTCAACCTGTTTGTTATACTCGTCCGTGTATTATGATTCATTCTGAACACGAAAAGATAGTAGGACGGGAGGTGTTGCATCAGGATTTCCAGGGTCTTGGACTGGTCGAGGCTTGAAGGGTCCATTCGTAATTGATTTAATCATGAGTTTTCCATTAGGTTTGGTCTTGATGTAGCGGAGCATACGACTTGTCCATTGAAGTTAACCACCTTTTTCCAACATAGGAGGACGGTTTTCGGCACCGGCTGCATGAATGTCTTGTTGAGTTGCCATTGATGAAGGTATTACTGATAAAGTTGATGTAGGATCGATTCAACGATAAAGGAGTTGTGTTTGATGAAGATTAAGCTCGGTTGTTGTAGTGAAAATTGGGTCTGAAAACTTAAAAACCTCAATAACTTCTTTTCGGAGCATTTTTAAGACTTGAAAGTTGACCCAAATAGTTCATTCGGCGTGTCATTCTCCTCATTCTCACGGTCGTTTTGATGGGTAAAACGCTGAAGACGGAGTTACGATTCAAAAGTTATAGCCGTTTGAGGTTTTGCTCAAAATCTTACTCGTAAACCTGTTCTTAAGCGTAGGAGTCAGTGCTTATGCGTAGGATTGCTTATGCGTAACTCTCCTTAGGCGTAAGATGATGCTTATGCGTAGACCTAGACTTACGTGTAAACTTAAGGTTAAACGTAAGCTTATGCGTAAACTTTATACTTAGAAGTAGAGTACCTTACGCGTAAGATTTAACTTATGCATAGAGTGCTTACTCGTAAGCTTTCTGCTTAGGCGTAAGATTAGGTTTAAAACTAAAATCCTTCACACTCGCCCAAGCGTGAAAGATATCCACAAGTCGAAGTGTTTTCAAGCTTATCCAAGCAAGGAAAACACGAGTAACTGCTGTTGCACGAAGATGGTTCACCAAAAGCTTATGCGTAAACTTCAATTCTTACGTAGTACCTTACGCGTAGGAAAAGAGGGTTTGACTTTTTCACGCGTAAAAAGGGTTTTGACTTTTGTACTTGCAACCCACGCGTAAAAGCGTCCCCGCTTTTGCAAAATCACGAATTTTTCACCCAAAACACGTTTTCAAACAATTTCTTTTGCACAAACTTCTTCCAAAACACTTATATATCAATAAAAACTACAACTTTAACCTTAAAACCACGTAAAAATCAAAACTTTATGCCAAAAACTCACGGTTTTAAATAAAAAACGCAACTTTTGTGTAAAGTTTGAACAAAAAACGTAACACAACACTCCTAAACCATTGTTAGGCGATTGATACCAATTGTAGGACCTTGTTTTTTCACAACCTTATCACGATACCAAAGCTTAACAACAAGATGAACACGTAAAACACAAACACTATGCGTACGAATGAAGAAAGAAATAAGATGGAAAGATGGTGACTTGGTGATGATAGGTTATGCGTATATGTGTTAGAGAAATAAGATGAAAAGAAGAACTTTAATATCAAAGGAAAACACACACACATACACACTCAAGCACACCCCTCAAATGACCATTTGAGGGGTATTTATACTTCCTTACATATGCCCTAATGGGCTTTGGGATGGGCTTGGATTGGATTACAAATTGTAAAAGGCTAGCTTAACTTAACTAATAGCCGTTTAGCTTAGCCCAATCCACGAGCCCGTTGACTATTCTATCACGATATCTAACACACGTTACAAAGTTCCTAAACATTAATGACCATCACTTCTATTAATTATTATCAAGGCTAACAGTCTTCTGTGCCACTTCCATGATTTTGTAGATGTCGCTTTAAAGAGTAGACAGATGGGAGATGAAGCGACGATATCTTGCATTGAGATTGTGTAAAGGCTTGACGAGCGGGATCCTGACATGAGATCGTTTCCTTGTAGATAAAACCTGTGACGCTTGTCAACGTCACGGGAATATATCACAAAGAAATGAAATGCCACAAAACGCCATTCAAGTGTGTGAGATTTTTGACATATGGGGCATTGACTTTATGGGGCCATTTCCTTCTTCTCATGGTAATAAGTACATACTCGTGGCGTTGACTACTTGTCAAAATGGGTTGAAGCTAAGGCTTTACCCACCAACGATGCCCGAGTTGTTGTGAAATTCTTAAAATCTCTTTGCTAGGTTTGGAACCCACGAGCCATAATCGGTGATCGTGGTACGCATTTTGCAATGACCAATTTGATAGAGTCATGCGTAAGTATGGTGTAACTCACCGTCTCTCTCGCGTACCACCCCAAACTAGTGGGCAAGTGGAAGTTTCAACCGAGGATAAAGAATTTGGAGAGGACGGTTGGCGAAAACCGTGCCTCTTGGTCGGATAAGCTAGATGACGCACTCTGGGCCTTCCGTACAACTTATAAAACACCCATCGGGTGCAATCCATACAAGCTTGTATACGGGAAGGCATGTCATCTGTCGGTTGAGCTTGAGCACAAGGCCCATGTAGCAACGAAATCCTTTTGGTAACATGTCTCCACAACCGTAGCAATAATCTTGATCGAACGAAGGCATCTCGGGTTCGGGAATAGGAAACGAGGATTCACATTTGGTAATTGCCGAATTTAAACCTTGACGAAGTTCATTAAAGTAGTTTTCAATCATGTTCATTCCGGCCCTAAGGAAATCATCCTCGTTTGAGAAACGTCTGGAAGATTCCGGAGGTGGGACAAGTGGTGTGCTCTTAGAGCTAGCAATTTCCACCACTTCCATGATGGTCTCCGGTTCCATTTCCCTCACCGGAGAGGGAGTAGGAATCGAGGGTTCAACATGATCAACTCTAATTCTCGACCTTTTCTCCATGGCTTGAAATTTTTCAATTTTGTGATTAAAAGCACGAAGTTTAAAAAGATCGTCCCCGTAACCCTCGGTGGGTGCTTGGGGAAACTCCGACGTTTGAACGGGTTCGTCAACATTAGAACGTATTTTGGGTTGAGGTGGGTGGTCAGAAAAACTTGGAGAATTATCAAGAGAGTTTTTATCGGATAATTCGCACCAATAGCAATATTTCCTAGCGCCAACTCTTCCACACCGCTCACATATACAATCGTGATTGAGACAGTAAAGCTGATCCTCTTCCATACGGCCTTTACAGTGAAAACAACGACGATAATCGATCGTCGCCATGAGAATTAAACATATAGAGGGTTAAGAAGAAAGAATTATCGGTTCAGAGGGTAAAGAAGAATAGAATTAAACGGCAAAAGAGGGTAAGAGAAATAGAATTATACGGATAAGAGGAATGAGAAGAATATTTTTGGGGTTTTGAAAACGAGTGCGCATGCACTTTCAAAAACAACACTTTCAATTAAAACAAGACCGAGGCAAAACCAATAATCACAAGCGTATTCACGCAAGTGACACAAAGGCAAGTTTTTAATCTTTTGTTCGGGAACTTATAATGACAACACTCAAGTTGAGAAGTGTTATATTGATTGTGTTTTCTATTTTATTTAAAACAAAAGGGAAAATCTTTTTGTATTTTTATCTTTTATATATATATACAAAATAAAAAGGAAAATATTTTTGTGTTTTTTTTTTTAATTTTTCAAAAGGCAATAACTTCACGAGGAAGGTTCTTCAAGTAACTAATCGTCAAACCGTAACGATATTGTCGCAACACAACCTCCCCGGCAGCGGCGCCAAAATTTGATGAGTCAATTGTTATACAATACCCGTGAGAGAATTACGAATCAACCGTTTTATGAAAAAGGTCGACACGCAAAACCCACGAATACTCGATAAGTGATACCGGGCAAGTGATTACCCGGGTCGTTATTGACGGTGACGTTTGAGGTTTGGGATTGGATGCTTGAATACAAAGAATTTTAAATTTTGGAATTTTAAACTAAATGACGGGAATTTAAATAAAGCAAGTAAACTAAGCTAAAGCTACTACGGGAAATTAAAAACTAATCTAAGGCAACAATAAACGTAAAGGGAAACTTAAAATTAACTAAAGTGCAATAAAACGTAAAACGAGAATTTAAAGGAAAGCAATAAAACTACACTAAGGAAATCTACAGGAGTCCTAAAATTAATCTAAAATACTAAGGGAAACTAGCGGAAACTTAAAGCTAATTAAAAACGTAATTAACCTAAAATCGGACACGTCATGGTCTCGCACACACTTTAAAAAGTGAAAATGTAAAATATTGACCCTACAAACTTAAAATTAATTTTCCTACATTCTAAATGACTAAAAATGATTTTAGGAAAAAGCCGGGTATTTTTTCGACTTTTATTTTATTTATTACGAATTAAAAACTAATTTTAACTAATTAATTAATTAAAAATACTAAACATTTTTAGAAAAATTTAAGAAAATTACATAAAATACTTTTAATAATACTAAATCTAAGAAAAATATAAAAACCTACCACTGCCTTTGGAATTCAGTAGTTAAAAAGCTAATACTAGTAAATAAGCTAAGAACTAAAAGGGTACTCAAATAATAAATCGTGTAAAGTAAAACATGAGAAAGACCCGAAGGCGCTTGGAGTTGGTGCGTGATGTGTGAGGTGCTAGTAAATGGCAGGATGTTAGGGGTTCGAGACCCACTTCTTACCATTTTGGCTACTTATTTTTTCTTTTGCCAACTTAATTTAAGCACTATATTAAATATTTTTAGCAAAAACATAAGCTTGGAAAACTTATAATAAGCTGTAACAGCTAATTAGTGCAGCAAATTATAAACTAAAGGGGTGTTTGGTTAAGTGGCAACTAAGGAAATTTAAGCTACTAAAAGAAATAAAAGCTTATGCAAGAAACTAATTATAAGCTAACAAACTAATGTAGACTAAGCTAAGTTACCTAAGGGCACTAAATGGATTTAAATTAAGCAATCAATAAGATGATAAGCTAATAAAAAAACTAAGGAAGTTGCTGCACCAAGTGTTTTAAAACAGCCTAGCATGGGCATTTTAAGCTTGTAAATAAGCACTCTAACAACTATAAATCCTAAATAAACTAAGAACAAATAAAATACATATATCCAAGATTCTAAAAAACTAAAAGTGAGCTAATGAGAGCTTATATGGGGCTTCTAATGGGCTAGTGAAGGGGAGCAGTTGGGACAGCAGGACACAAAGAAAAGGGCATTTTGAAAGGTAAAAATAACCATGCTAATAAGCTCAATAATAGAAAATAAGCTAACACGCATTATCCTGATACTCCTAACTACTTATAGACACCAAATTAAATCCTAATTCTAACTTAAACCTACCTAATATTAAGCGAAAAAAGTGACAGTTGGATGATTGGAACTGATTTAGCTACTGACAGAATTAAAAATGTGACATTGAAAACACGAAAATTGGACTTGAAAACTCAAAACTGTGAAGACTAGTGAAAGTTTTAGAAACAAACTTGTGAGCTTAAACACAAGCTCACATTGACTTAAAAACAAACTTTGAACAATCTTGATCAATGGTGCATTCAAACTAAAATAGCAGATTCATAAAGTAATTTGCAAAACTGGAATTTTAAATTAACTTGAAATTAAAGTACATTGAAAATTAAAGTTGACATGTAATGTAAATGACAAGGAAAGTAAAATTGGAACTAGAATAAGAAATTCTAGACAAAGTTTTACAAATGTGCTAATTGCCTATTTATATAAAAAACTGAATATGTCTTCATCTGAGTTGTACTTGATGTGTTTCTTTACTGAGAGAAAATGAGAAGATGTGCATCTTGTGCTTCTTTGAAATTAATCCAAGCCGTTTATCCAAACTTGGCCTCCAAGGGTAAATCTTGTCCATTGATTGTTGCCCTCTTGTTTCAATCCAATGAGATATTAGGGGATTGCCAAGGTGGATTTTGGTGTTTAGTGAGTGAGGGGGGACCATGGGATGAGTAGTGAACATGTCTTGGACTGTAGCAGCTGGTGAAAGTGATGGGGAGAAGGAAGGGTTTTACCCTTTTGCTTTTGGCGCCAATGTGATTTCTGGGTTTTGTCTGGGTTTGATGTTTTGGCAGACATGGGTAAAAAGGGAGATGGGGAAAAAGGGTAAAAGGTTTTAATGAATGGTTGGGTGGTTTAAAATGAAGGGGGTTCACATGGAGGGTTCAAGGGTTGGAAGAGTGGTTCAAAAAAAAGGTTGTAGGAATTAGTAGTATTTTGTATTTAGTAAAAGTTTTAAAATAAAATGTATTTTTTTGTTTTTGTTATTAAACTTTTTTTTTTTTTAATAAAAATAATTGTTGTAAAAATAAAAATTGGTTTTAAAATAAAAATAATTGTTTTTAATAAAAACGTTTTAAGTTTAATTTAAAAAGGTAAAAAGGTTCTTCGGGTTTCGGGTGAAAGGGTAATATGGTGATTTTAGGTTCAGGGTTCGGTTTTGAGTATTTGTTTCCCCACTCTCACTCCAAAAATGCGTCTCGGGATCCAAAAATGTAGAAAATCCACTTCCGGCTCTGTCCGCAAAGCACGTTTTCCATTTCCAAGCTCATTTCTGTCCGTATTTGCCCTGTTTTCGATACTTTGTACCTGAAATACATAAAACACACTCCGAGGACATTTATAACACATTTTGATCATATTTGAGTGTTTTTTGGTCGTTTGTGCGGTCTTAGATGGGTAAAAATGATGAGTGAATAAGCACTCATCAAGATACATGCTCAACTATTTTCATTTACTTTTATAAGTACTCTAAACTTTTACTGATTACCGTGAGTTCATAGCCCCACTTTCTATTACTTAATTGTTTTACAAACCCTTGGGGGAGATACATGCTTTATTTTAAATCGAACACATTGCTTTCAAATTATACTTGAATATATTAGTTGCACTAAGTACACTATTGCCAAAGTCCCTATTATCATGAACCATTAATCACTTGCGAGTGAACGCGAATAATGTGGATAGATCTATCGGGAATGACAAATCCCGTTTGTGTTGACCGGGTAGGCAAACAAATGCACTATATTTGAACATATATAGGTTTATTGGCAAATTACCTATTAGGGCATCGGTTACTATTTTATGACAGCTGTTAACGTTTTCGGTATCATGAGCTTAGTGCAATAATATCTCTTTTGGTTTTCAAACCATTGGTGTGAATTAATAACTCACACTACAAACATTATGTGTTCAACTAATTTCAAAACTCTATGAATTTCACTCAACCTTTGTGTTGATAGTTTTAATCATGTATTTCGGTCCATAATGTCGGAAGTCGCACGGAAGAGCAAGGATCAAGAAGGCTATAAATTTTATTATCATTCGAAAACCCATTTAATGTATTTTTAAACAATGGAACCAACTGGGACCTCACATTTTGTAAACTCGATATTTATATAAATCGAATGATAAATATTTTAAACGACTCCTTTAGAGATCGCTTTTCTATTGTTATGATGTTGAAGCATGAAGTAACACCCAGTTTAAATTCATTGCGTATCACGAAATTGGGGTGTTATGATTGGTATCGAGCCACGATTATAGAGAAACGGGTCTAATCGTGACTTAAACTATAACTACTTATTCAAACAAAAGTATTTTATAGCCTTCCGTTCTCCGTGCCTTCCATCCTCCAGACGATTATGTGACTTTTTGGCATTTTAGGCTATACAAACATACTAGTATATTGATATATACACTTGACTTATTTTCAATCATTTTAGCTAAACGATAGACTAAACATATATGCGTATGCCTATTCTAAGGCATTACGGCACAATCATATTTTCCCAATCTCCCAATCATGCTTTTACTCATGCATTTTAGGATTACGAAACTTCCTCCAAGACATTGTAACCGACTACAATGGTCTTTCCTACTTCCCATACATTGTGAGATACAATGGTCTCATTCATTTTTCAAGACACCGTGAGATACGGTGGTCTCTATTACATTCTCGTACCTTTCAAATCCTACAAATGGTCTCTATTACATTCTCAAACACCGTAAATCCCACAAGTGGTCTCATTTATTCCTTAGACATTGTGAGTTACACAAATGATCTCTACATCATTTCTCAAGATATTGTGGGTTACACAGTGATCTCTCTATCGTTACTCAAGACATTGTGAGTTACACAATGATCTCTCCATCATTTCTCAAACCTTGTGAGTTACACAATGGTCTAATTTACTTCGCAAACATTGTAAATTATACCATAAACTCTAGAAATTATCTTATAAACATTATATGATATTGTTTTACATGAAACCCGTCACAGTCTATCAATTTCCCTAATGGAAATACAAGAAATGGGATTTCTAAAAGATAAACTCGACTCATCATCTACAAAACCGAAGTTCAAAGAACTTTCCTACATTCATCAAAGTTCTATTCGAAACCTTCATTGTTAAAAGTTCGTAATTCTAGCCAAGTATGACTATTTTAGAATTACTTAAGATTTCCTTTCCACACGTATCTACCCATATTATCTTCTATGCAATAGAATGTGAAAACATAGGTTACAAGTCTTTTATGGCCAGGACTTGCAACTGGATGGTTTGATATCGCCTTTGCTTAGTGGACAATGTCTCAAAAGCTATGGACATATCACGAGTATACCTAATTTAGGTATTTGGAAAATTTATCGAACCTCGGCTAAATATAGCCTAATCACCTATATTTAACCTTGGGATAGTGGAACATAGTCTCGATTAACTATGTTCGACTTAAATTTTCAAACACTCGTAGCAGCTTATACAAGGGTTATATCCAGGTTAATTTCCTACTTAAACTCGATAAACCACCAGAATTCATTAAAAAGATCAAGGGACACGATAGTGTCTTACCACTTAGCAAAATCTTAACATCTTATTTATACTACCTAATTTCATTCTTGAAAGTTTTCATTTATGAATTAATCCGAACTACTATCTTGGGATAGTCATCAAATCTTCTCGTCATTTCTTAGAAGTACTAGCCTGATTAGGTTTCAAGGATATCATTCCGCCATATTCCTTTAAAATTCACTTTTGAATTTAAAACAAACTTGACATCTCTACCTAAGAATAATGGTAAGTGTACGCTACACTCTTCTAATCGTCAACATGTCACATCATTATCTAAACCTCATTGAAATTCAGTACGTAAAACTTCACAATACCACGTTTCTATCAAACACTAGTAGACATAAACACTATACAATATAGCCTTCATCCAGAAACCAACTAAGACGTGATCAACTTTAGAAATGGTTTGGATAACCACTTGCGATTATCTAAACTTTTCTACAAACGACAATTATCACATCATTATAAACCACTTCACATTAACAAAATCTTACACCTTTGATTAACAACAGTTACCCTAACAACAACAAAACTATTCCATTTTGAGGCACTATATAGACGAAAGTGTTAGTTAACCATTTGCTGGACTAAGGTGTTCTGAGATCACCCACGAAACAACTAAGGAAACCATACAAATTAGGCTCCATGCCGCACACTATCACCAAAAACTCCATGTTAGAAATTAAGGTTTTATTGATAGCCTCGATACAATAAGATATGATTAGTTTTGAGAATCAGGAAAAGCCAAACTTTAGGTATATTGGACTCTATAAGATTTTAACAAAACCCTTTAGGTTATCAACTTAAGCCACATGGTACATAATACATTCTATGACCAAAACTTGAGAACACAAATATTAGAATTCGCACATACATCCACATTTCCTAGACAATTCAACATCGGGTAACACACCTCGAATTCGGACGAATTCTATTAAGGGTGAGATCAGAACCACCCGCATTTTAGGTTACTTTTCATTTTCGAGAATTTACTATTCACTTTACTATTCACATTTACTATTCACATTCACTATTCATCTATTAAAATTTTAATCCACATTCTCGTAAGATAAATTATTTTAGTAATAACCGAGAGTTCGACCATCGATAGATCACTTTCGCAAAAGTTATTAAGTAAACATCGCTTTAAAGTTTCGTTTAGACGGTCCACCGCTTAAACATCAAGCGCATAACGAAAATCAACTCGACAATTTTCCTCACATCGATAAATTTTAGATCACTCATGATTAATTTGAGAATTTTTAAGATTTATTATTTTAATATTACCAAATAAGCCCAAACAGAACAAAACTAAACTTACGCTTTAAACAATTCTACTTACATCCGTGCTTAACGATTCTCGTGACCTTTGTGTTTCTAATATGTTTTGACACTTTTACATTTTTTGGAAAAGTCAAACATATTTCCTCCTCCTTTGACCATAAAGGAATTAACCTTGTACGTTCTACATTTTGCTTAAATCGCAGTAACTTTTAAACTTCACAAATAATCATAAGTTATCCCGCATATGACTAAAACCACATTTTAACATCTCATATCACATTTAGACTAATTTTATTCTACTCTAAATAAATTCATGGTCGCTTCGAAATTTCGTTTTTTCCGATAAACTGCAATTACGCGTCTTTACCCGAGATTTCCACTTTAAGCAAAGATTTTGCACCCAATAAGACTTATCACCTACTTTATATTTTTAGATGGAGTATAATGATGAGTTTCATCATTCCTACAAGTTTTGTATTTTTACGATACCCGGTTTTACATTTTATGGCTTAACGACTTACGGTTGGCATTTAACGGAACCAAATCATGCTCTAAACTCAAGATAAGATCAAAACTATCCACCTAAGTCATCTTATCACTATATGGCCGACTTGGGGAGTCATCATTTTGGTGGCATCATCCTAACCATGGTTTATTTAGATCTTTACAAGTGTCCTAACTTAACCATGGTTAATATTTAACCCAATATATGGTTAACCAAACTTACCCTCCTATAAATAGCAAGTGAAATGCATCCTAAGAACCCTCATAATCTGTTTTGGGTCGTTCATATCACAAATCCACCATATCTTCCATCATTTGATCTATAAACCCAAGTTTATGCAAGGAAGTTCCAAAGATCAAGCTACTACATCAAATCTCTAGCAAGTTTAAGTGATCTTCTTGAGTTTAGATCCACTCAAGTCACTTAATACTTCATCACCAACTCTTCAAGATTGCAAGGGTGCCAAGGTGTAGAAAGCTAGCTCAATCAAGTCCTAAGTGTTCAATCAAAGTCCGATCCTTACTAGTTACTCCTTTCTTATTGAAAGCCAAAAGTTGTAAGCAACTTATCATCACCATCATCTCATCTTTATTATTCATAATATTAACTATTTCATGCTATATATAGTTACTATGTTGGATCATGATGTACAAAAATCTTTAAAACAAGTTATAAGAACCTATATGTTAAACTTGGGTTAGTAAGTGTATAAATGATAAACTTTGTACAAAGTTTCCACAAAATCGACCACATATAGATCTGATACTTTTCATATTCTTGTAGATAATATTAAAACAAAATGTAGCAATTTGAATCACCCGAAACGGACAAACGAGTCAAAAGTTACAGGTAAAAGAAGTTAGCGAAACCTAAACGCCAAACCGCCATGTATAAGTCGTTAAGAGTTCCGCGCTTTAAAAGTGATACTTATGGTCCGAATCATCAAAAGTTAAAACACGAAGTTGTCCGAACGACGTTTCCTTCAATCACAAAGAAGCTCGGACCTTGAAAACGCATAAATAGGCCAAAATATTTAAAAAAAAAAAACAGAAACTGCCGTAAATATAGTCTCATAACTATACTTTTGTCACAACTAAAAGCAAACCAAGAGGCCTAATGGCCATAAGCCAAGACCACGGCTACGGCTAAGGTCAAAGCTAGGTCTCAAGACCATGGTAGTCAAGACCAAAGTCAAGGCAAGGCCATGGCTAAAGCCTTAAGGCTTGTTTTCCCAAGACCGTTAATTAAGGTGATCATATTTATGAAAACGACGAGAACTTGTAAAAACTAGATACTTATTAAAAATATGATAAACTTTATGTTATAACAATCTTCACTCAAAACATATGTTGTATCTACTAAGTGCTACAAAAGTAGGGAGCTTCATGTGAGGGTTTCATTTGAGTAAAATGTATGGACGAGTTCTTTGGATTTACGATTTAAAGTGTCCTAGCTCTCTAACGCCATCGCATGACCTCCGAATTGTGATGGCCCGAACGGTAGTACTGAGATATACAAACTAAAACCATTTCTATAAACAAACATACAAATACTACATCACGATCAATATAGAGACGTATATAGTTTTGTTATTTCTTTCGCATCATTTTTTCAAACCTAAGTAGCAACATCCTATTCTAGGTTGCTCGTAGAAGTTCTCACGACATATCCATCATTCTCATTATACATTTGGTATCATTTACTTTGAGGTGAGTTCGTAGCCCCACTTTTACTCGTTTAATTACTTTATAAACTCTTTGGGGGAGATACATGCTCAACTATTTTCATTTACTTTTATAAGTACTCTAAACTTTTACCGACACGTGAGTTCATAGCCCCACTTTCTATTACATAATTGTTTTACAAACCTTGGGGAGATACATGCTTTATTTTAAATCGAACACATTGCTTTCAAATTATACTTGAATATATTAGTTGCACTAAGTACACTATTGCCAAAGTCCCTATTACCATGAACCATTAATCACTTCATGAGTGAACGCGAATAATGTGGATAGATCTATCGAATGACAAATCCGTTTGTGTTGATTCGGTAGGCAAACAAACGCACTATATTTGAACATCTATAGGTTTATTGGCAAATTACCTATTAAGGCATCGTTACTATTTTATGACAAATGTTAACGCTGTATCATGAGCTTAGTGCAATAATATCTCTTTGGTTTTCAAACCATTGGTGTGAATTTATAACTCACACTACAAACATTATGTGTTCAATCGATTTCCAAAACTCTATGAATTTCACTCAACCTTTGTGTTGATGATTTTAAGCATGTATTTCGTGTCCATAATGTCGGAAGTCGCACGGAAGAGCAAGGATATCAAGAAGGCTATAAATTTTATTATCATTCAAAACCCATTTAATGTATTTTGTAAACAATGGAACCAACTGGGACCTCACATGTTTGTAAACTCTGATATTTATATAAATCGAATGATAAATCTTTTAAAACGACTCCTTTAGAGATCGTTTTCTATTGTTATGACTGTTGTGCCATGAAGTAACACCCAGTTTGAATTCCACTGCGTATCATGAAATTGGGGGTGCTACATCTGCCAAGTCTGATGCTGCTGCTATGATTTGTTTGAGTGGGACTGATTCGTTTAGTGTACATGTTCCTGATGGTGTCACGGCTGCTGATTCTTTTGTGGCTGTACCGTTTCATCAAGCTAGGAATTCTGGTGCAGTAATTAATGATGAGTTTAGACGTGGTAATGGTCCTGGTAGTCGGTTTTAACACCGATAACGAACCCTATTACCGCGTCTCCTTCTCATGTTGTTGATGTTGTTCGTCCTTCTGGGGTGGGAATGGTCTCGGAACAGGTTGGTACTTCTATACCATATGTGTCTAATGCTGATATTAGTGTCCAATCTATTACCACAACGCTAAGTAGCAGAAGAAGTCATGGTCTCCGGAGGCTTACTAGCCGCACCTATATCAACACGAGATTCCTTCCCCCGATAACCATCCATACCTGCTTCCTTAGTACAACCAGAATAATTCCCAATCTTCGCCTCATCAGTAGTAGAATCAACCACAGGAATTTGAATGCCCGTGTCATCATGCACCTCAAGAGTCCCAAAAGAGTTAGACGTAGTAATGTGTGTACCTGTAGCATTAACACTAGCGACTTCGGTGTCTTCTTCTTTGGAACATAAACCGCTTCCTAGGTGCAAATCTAGGACCCTTACCCATATTAATACCGCTAGACAACTTCGTACCTTTAGGTTTGGCTTTCCGATTCTGCACCACCTTAAACCCGTCATCATGCTCTTCCAAGGACGAGGTGGGAGCAGCATCATGATGCTCCTTAGTACTCTTAGGACAACAAGCATTATCATGCCCAAACACTTTACATTCCAAGCAATGTGGTGGTTTCCATTCATATTCAACCTTGATACTTGCCGTAGTAAAACCACTATCGTCCTTTTTAGGGATCGCCATAGTCACCACATGTTTAAGATCAGATTCTGATGATAATTCAACAAGAGCACAAGCAAAACTAATACGACCCCATGAATCAACGCACATGGAGCTAGTGAATGCATCTAACATAATCAGTTTACCCACCTGAGTAGCAATAAGGCTCAACCCGTCTTCCGAATATGCAAGTAACGGCACATTATGCAATTTAATCCACACGGGCACTTTGGTAACCTCACTTTTGGATAATAGCACGTCAGGAGTCCATTTAGTGCGAATGATAGGAGAATTACGAATTATCCTAGGTCCTCATTGAAGAACATTCTCAACACCCTCTTTAGAATTGAATTTAAAGAGAAATACACCATCATCATTCTTCATAAGTTTCTTTAATCCAAACTTACCCCACGACAGTGACATAGTTTTGGACCAAAGGAAATGCAATATTCTTGCCAACAAAGAAGCCAACAAGAGTATTATCATAGCGGTTAA